>CAUYQG010252811.1:0-10601 GCA_963574415.1 Tarsius wallacei
TTTGCATCTTGTGTGAGCTAAGAGCACACCTTTCCTCTCAAGCTGAGCATTTTTCTAAGTGAACTCTGGCTCAGATGCAAAGCCTGACGACTCTTCTGAGACCCCCAGGAAAGACTGAAAAGAGAGACCGTGGGTGGTGACGGGAGGAGGGGGTCAAAATGCATCCAGCACTGACAGTCTTCTTCATGTTGCTCTTTGCCCTGTTGTGTCTCCCAGGGATCCTGGCAAATGGCTTCACTGTGCTGGCGCTGGGCAGGGAGTGGCTGCGCTATGGTAGGCTGCTCCCCTTGGACATGATCCTCATGAGCCTGGGTGCCTCCCGCTTCTGCCTGCAGTGGGTTGGGTTGGTGCACAACTTCTACTACTTCATCCACATCATCGAGGACTTCACGGGTCTCACCCAACAGTTCTTTTCTCTATACTGGAACTTCCTGAACTCAGCCACCTTCTGGTTTGGTACCTGGCTCAGCGTCCTGTTCTGCATGAAGATTGCTAACATCACCCACCGCACCTTCCTCTGGCTGAAGTGGAGGCTCCTAGGGTCAGTGCCGTGGCTCCTGCTGGGCTCTGTTCTGTTCTCCTTCATCATATCTCTGCTGTCCTTTTGGGTAAAGCACTCTATGTATCGAAGGTTTTTAATCAGAAAAGTTTCTTGTAACATGACCTATAGGGAATGGAGCAGAAGGATGGAAATTTACTATTTTCTGCCTCTGAAACTTGTCACCTTGTCAATCCCTTGCTCTGTCTTTCTGGTGTCAATTGCACTGTTGATTAATTCTCTGAGGAGACATATCCGTAGAATGCAGCACAATGGACACAGCCCACAGGAGCCCAACACCCAGGCTCACACCAGAGCTCTGAAGTCCCTTGTCTCCTTCCTGTTTCTTTATATTCTGTCCTTTGTGTCCCTGATCATCTATGCAGTAGATATTTTCTCATCAAAGAGTGAGTGGTACTGGCCTTGGCAGATTACATTCTACCTGTGCATATCTGTCCATCCTTTCATCCTCATCTTCAGTAACCTCAAACTTCGAGATGGGTTTAGGCAGCTATTGCTGTTGGCCAGGGCCTTCTGGGTGGCCTAGGTAGAATGGTCTCCTTATCCAGACCCCCAGAAAAGACCTAGGTGAGGATGACATGACTGTGACACGTCGACATGGAAATGTCTTCATAGACAGATGACTACTGGATCCTGCCGTGGGGCCCCTCCTCTGGGAAGGAGAGGAGACAAGGAAATCTGGAAACACTGAGCATGTGTCCTTTCTTTGGAAATTTATTGTGGTATCGCCCCATGGATTCCAGAGAGCTGGTACTCTTCAGAATATGAAATGTTATGCTACTCTTTATGTTTGTGTCTCTACATTTTTTTATTTTTTTGAGAGAAAGTCTTATTTTACTGCTGAGGCTGGACTGCCATAGTGGGATCATAGTCCTCTGCAGCCTTGAACTCCTGGGCTCAAACAATCCTCCTGCCTCAGCCTTCCTAGTAGCTGGAATTACAGGTGCACACCTCAATGCCAGCTAATTGAGTTCTCGAACTCCAGGACTCCAGTAATCTTCCCATGTCAGCCTTTTGAGTAGTTGGTTCTATAGGCTTGTGATGCACACCCAGTCACCCCTTTGTTCTCTCGAGGGCTTCAGTTCAAAGTCTTAATTAATTATATCCTCTTATCTCAACTGCCAACTTGGAAGTTAAGAGAAAATATTTGTTTCTACAGCTGAACCAGGATGGCAGGCAGTGGTCAGGGCTGTGAGGTCTAATCATGCTTCATTGTATAGAGATTCTTTTTCTCTTCACAAACTTGGATAATGTGCTTTTGATTTTACTAAGATGACTGGAAAGTTTCTATATGCCATCCCACGTCTTCTCGCATTACTGTTTCTATTGTTCTGCCTTCAATTTTTTCTTCTCTGAAGTCTGAGTGGCAGCCAGACTTTTCTGTGTTTATCATTTTTTAAGAAAAAGGCGCATTTTGACTTTCTGTTATTTTAAGTTTTTTCCGGGACTTTCTCTTTTTTTCCCCAAATAATGCCATAGTGTCACATCTGCATTGAATAAACATGTACTTTTTATTCTGAAAAACAGACTCAAGAATTTCACTTAGTATCTAAAAAATATTTTAATATACATATTTAAAACCTACCCTATTTAATATCATGTTTAAATGTTCTTTTAATATAACTTGCAACAATTGCTATACAAATGTTTTCAGAAATAATTTTGGAAAAAAAATGAATTGGAGATGGGTGTCTCTAAGGCAGGGTTGAAAGTTTTTGAAAAGGCATCAAGTGCAAATTTCAGAGACTAGCTTGCAACTGAATTCCCAATAGGGAGAAATTTTAATCTCCTCTGAGAATATTTCCCTATTGATTAGGGTATATGCTGCTGAGTGGTGTATGCTTATCAACTGTAACTTTTAGGTGAATGACTCTACTTTTTCAATTTAAACATTTTTTTTCAAAATAAGTAATATAATCGTAATACTATAAGAAAAGGAATGGCAGTAGCGGGAAACTGCAGGGGGTTGAGGGGGCGGGGAGGTGGGATGGGGGGGTGGGGAGGTAGGATTGGCACTAGTGGGCATCTGCCTGGGGAAGGAGGGGCACAGCTCATCAACAAGGGTACCTGCATAATGAATATTTGCATACCTAACCCTGAATTGTACCCCACATCTTTAAAAAAAATTTTTAAAGTTAAAAAAAATAAGTAATACATTTGCATGGTTGAAATCTCAAAACGTATTGAAGAGTATTTATAGAAAACCCCCCTTCTGCCTGTTCCCTTCTGTGGCATTCTTACCAGTTTTAAGACCATCCCTGTAGAGATAGTCTGTTCTCTACCAGAAAGTCACTAATACCTAACTAATGAAGCAGTCAACTAACTTACATATTGGTATATCAGTAACTGACTAACTAACTAACTAACTAGCTTATTAACTAACTGCTTTTTGTCTGTTTCTACAGAATGGTTGTACCATATGTACACTGTTCTGTTTTTTGCTCTTTCCATGAAGAAAATATCTTGGAGATCTACATATGTGGGCACACATTGTATTTCTTAACTTTCTAAATTTTTGGCATGGATGTATCACAATTTCTTTAGTCTTCTGTTTGCGTCATTTAGGTTAATTCCTGTCTTTTGCTATCATAACAGTGTTGTAATGATTAATTTTCTACATATGTGAGCTTGCACACGTGCAAGGTAACTATAAGATAAATCCCGTGAAATGGAATTAGTGAGTCAAATGGTTTGTGCATTGCTAGTTTTGACAATATTACCCTTTATAGGTTTGCATAAATTTACTTTCTCACCAGCGATTTATTAGAGTGCTTGTTTTCACATTTTTTATTTTTACCAATCTTTTAGGTAAAAAATAGCATATTAGTGAAGTTGTAATTTGCACAACTCTTACTGTGAATGAGAATATATTACTATTTTATGTGTTTGAAGTCATTTGCATTTATTTTCTGTAGACAGTTTATATCTCTTTTAGATTTGGTTTTTGGCCTTTTTTTTCTTATTGCCTTGGAGGAACCCTAAGATGTAACTTAGAGAAATCAGCTCTTTATTTGTGATGTGAGCAGCAATACACTCCCCAACTCCCAGTGTTTTTATTTTAATTTTTCCTATTTTAATACTAATTTTAAAAGCTCTATTATTTTGAAATAATGATAGGTTCACAGTAAATTGCAGAAATAGTAGAGTCTAATTGCAGAAATTAGATAACTGTGGTACAATATCCCACTACTGCCATTCCTTTTCTTACCAGTGGTGGCATCTTAGATAGCTGTGGTACAATATCAAAACTAGAAAATTGGTACATTACTGTAATATAGTGAAGTAATGCAGTAATGGAAAACCAGATGTCTCTACTATTTGAAAGTATTTAAACAGGGTTTAAAAACTTTCAACCCTGCCTTAGAGACATCACATATGTAGAAAATTAATCATTACAACACTGTTATGATCCAATTTCCCTCAGTGGTGGTATCTTAGTTAGCTGTGGTACAATATCAAAACTAGAAAATTGGTACATTACCGTTAATGAGTCTACAGACCTTATTTAAGTTGTGTGTGTGTGTGTATGTGTTTGTGCGCATGCATGAGTGTAGTTCTGTGCAATTTTCCCCTCATATAGATTTGTTAATTACAATTAAGATACAGAACCACTCCATTACCACAAAAAAGCTCCTTCTTGCTGCATCTTTGAAATTGTACCCACCTTCCCCTTACCTTTCATGCTTTGGTTGGTTTCTTTTATAATAGTGGCTTTTGCCATGCAGAGATTTTTGCTGATTTTATCCAAAATAATTTAATGACTTCTGGGATTTTTGTCTCATAATTAAAAAGATGTAGCATGAAGGAGCTGTCATAAAAAATTCTCTTTTATTTTTTCGAGTACTGTTATGCTTTCATTTTTACATTTAAATATTTTACTATCCTAGAAGTCATCCTGATATAAGGTATCATTTATTGATACATGTTATCTTTTTCAATGTGATTAACTTGTCGTCTTTATGCTATCAACTTCTTGATTATGTTAGCTTATTTCTAGACTGTCTATTCTGTTTCATTGCCTTGGTGTAAGCATGTGCCATGACTACTGCATTTTAAGTATTTAGTTTTGTAATATGTTTGAAAATCTGGTAAAGTAGTCCTGCTTCATTGATTTTTTTTCCAGAAATTTCTTGGCTATTATTTTTCGAATAATTTTGTGTGATCTCAAACATAAATTTCTTTTTTAAAAAAATTAATTAGGATCCTGTTAACTGTATAATTTAACATAGGGAAACATGTATCTCCATGATGTTGAGCCTTTCTAAGAATATGGTCTGCCTTTCCACTTGTTCAGATTTATTCTTTTATTACTTTCAGTAGTGTTTTAATTAAAAAAAAATAGATCTACATTTTTGCAATGTGTATTCTTAGAGGTATACTTAATCCTTTATGCCTTAGTTTACTGGTATAAAAGGGGTAATAGTTGTGAAGATTGAAATACATAATATTTGTACATGACCCATAAGTAGTACTCATCATAGCTTTCTAGTAATAATTATAACTCAATATTAATACTATCATTTTTATTAGCTTCTGTATCTGCATCAGTACAAAAAGAGCAGAGAAAATAGAGTATGGGAAGGACTTTTCTCGTTAGCAAAAGCTAATTAGTCTTTTTATTTCTTAGATGCTTCCCCCCCCATTTTTTCAGCTTTTCTAATTGCTTTCAATTATTTTCAATTGTCAAACGGCAAATATACTATGTGTGGCTGAGATAAACAAAAAACACTCATGATGGATGAGAAATCACTGGGCAGGGATTCCAACACTGAAGTAGGCCTGACACTTACAAGAGGTTCCCCCTGAGGGTGTGGTTATAAGCGGATAATTTATTTAAGTATCATTTTGACATCAGCTGATGAAGGTGAGAGAAAAGAGCTAAGAAGGGTTTTTTTTTCCTTTGAAGAAAAGGAAAAGGGGGAAATTATAGGAATATTAAGATAATCACTAAGATATTATCTTTAAACTTTATATTGCATCGCATAAGATTGCTATAGTGAACTGTTCTGTTTTTATTATTTTCGATTTTTTAAAAAAAATGTATTTTATTTTAAAGATGTGGAACAATTCAGGATTGGGTATACAAGTGGACACCATACAGGTAAAGTTTGAGCCTCACTTTGGTGTGAACTGTTATATTTAGGAAATAGATGAAAAGACTAAGATGTATTAGAAATCATATTGGATTAATGAGAGATCAGATTTATTGATGAAGCTTTTCCCATGGGCTAGGTGCTCCACTGCCCTCTTCTGGTAGAGTTGCCTAACGGCAAGTCCAGTTCCTCAGTGTCACCAAAGCATATCTAAAACTTATCTTTTAAACAACGTCAGAAACTACCTACATGGCACAATGCTCATTATTTGGGGAACGGACCACGTGAGATTCAATCCCCACTGCTACACAATATGTCCATATAATGAATATGCATGTGTACCCCCTAAATCTAAAAATAATTTAAAATGAACAAAAAACAATGTTGATTCTTTCAATCCATGAGTATGGGATGTTTCTCCATTTGTTTGTGTCCTCTTCAATTTATTTCACCAGTGTTTTGTAGTTTTCCTTGCAGAGACCTTTCACCTCCTTGGTTAAATATATCCCTAGGTATTTTAGCTTTTTGACAGTTATTGTCAATGGAATTGAGTTCTTGATTTGATACTCAGCTTGTTTGCCCTGGATATATAGCAGTGCTACTGATTTGTGTGTATGGATTTTGTATCCTGAAACTTTACCAAATTCATGTAGCAAGTTCAGGAATCTTTTGGAGGCATCTTTAGGACAACCTCTATGGAAATTAGTTTGGGAATTTCTCAAAGACCTAAAAAATCTACCATTTGATCCAGCAATCTCTCTACTTGGTACCTACACAAAGGAGCAAATGTTCTTATACAAAAAAGACACCTGCACTAGTATGATCATCGCAGCACAATTCACAAACAATTGCAAAGATGTGGAATCAACCTAACTGCCTGTCAACTGATCAGTGGATAATGAAAGTGTGACACATATATACTATGAAATACTATTCAGTCATGAAAAGAAATGAAATGTCATATGCAGCAACTTGGGTGGAATTGGAGACCATCATTCTAAGTGAAGTAATGCAGTAATGGAAAACCAGATGTCTCATGTTCTCACTTATATGTGGAAGCTAAACTAAGTAATTGCAAAGAAATATAAAATAGCATAACAGATATTGAAGACTCAAAAGGGAGTGGGTGGGAAGGGAAGTAGGAATGAAAAATCATCTATTGGGGACAATGTACACAGGTGAAGGTGGAGTGTATACTTAAAGCCCAGACCTCTTCACCACTATACAGCATGTCCACATAACCCAAAATCATCTGTGCCCCCTAAAAGCCATTGAAATAAAAAATAGTAATAAATAAAACACTATCCTATCAATCATCAAATATCACAGTCTCCTTCTTAGGTTTTACAAAAGACACTTTATAAATGTAAAACATAGTCATACAAACCAATCTATGAATCAAAACATGTTCACCACAGATTGCTTGAGAATTGATTCAGCTAACAAACATTTTCTGAGTGCCTATGTGGAGGCAAGGCCCTGTGGTGAGAATACAGTAGTGAGCATTGCAGGCACAGCCTCTATCCTCATGGATTCTGTAGTCTTGTGGAGAGTCACAGGTAATATGTCTAGTTATGCACGTAGGCATATCATTATAAACTGGGAAAATTTTCAATGAGGGAAAGCCTATCAGTATGTATAACAAAAGGCAATGGCTTTGTTTGGCAGAGTGTTGGGCCAGGGTGACCTCACAGAAGGGATTCTGTGTAGGTGAGGTAACATTTAAAACATAATTCCAAGTGCTCTCATGCCCTAAAGCCTATCAATAGTTACAGGCTGCTAAGAACCCCTAGTTTCTGTAGTGGTATTCCGGGTCCTGTGATTAAGTGAAGCAAAGTTTGTTGTATGGGACTATTTTGTTTTGATAGAAAAGATTGAGATTATGCTCTCCTGGAGAAGCAGGGAGGCTCTGCTGTTAGTGAGCCTCTACATATGAGCTCCCAGGCATATTCAAAATGGCCACAGGACAAGGTTCTGTCATAGCCATTTGCTCTCTCCCTTATGCTAAGCGATTCTAGAAATACTCTCCTAATTCCAATTTCTACTGCCTCCCTTCTCTTCCTTTATTCCTCAGAGAACTTAGCCAATTACTCACTGTGTGACCTTAGAGCCTGAGTTTTTCTCTCAGGGACATCATACACTGATTTATTCTTAACTAAAAATTAAAAAAAAAAATCTGAAGGCTTTCCCAAGCTAGTGACTTTGGTGAGATTTAGACTCTATTTTGTGAATCAACATCAGAAAAGCAGACTCAGAACCGCTCCCTAACCAGGATGGGACCTGTCTAACCAGGGGTTTGCTTTTTGAAATGTGGTAAGAGATGAAATGTGGCAAGAGAACAGATGTGGATTATTATCATAGACGATACTTATAGGAAACACCAAGTAAGGTTTGTTTACTTTTGCTGAGTCTTCAGAGTGTTACTCAGATGTCACGATATCTTCTCACATTAAAACAAACAAAAAACACCACAGTAGAAAGTAAAAGGAAAGTAGAAGACATTTTGACCACAGTTACATGCTTTGTTCAATTCTCAACTTCAAGATCTGGTCACTTATTTCTAGTTCTAACATTAGTCTTTGTTCTAATTAACTTCTTGTGTATATCCCGTAGCTTCCCAACTCTTAAAGGGCTTTGAACTCTACCTCAAACTCTACCTGGTCTTCAAAGTCTGTCTTAACTATGGAAGTTTCATTATAAATAGTTGATTCACTCTATTTACTTAAGCATGAAATAGACAGTCTGTTGGATGAAAGAAGTGCTGTTTATTTCCATTAGTCCAACAGGTCTGGTGGAGAGGACGAGGACAGCTTCTCAACCACCATATTAGATGTGCTATCTCTCATATCAAATCCCTGCTATCTTGTCATTGTCTGTAATACAAATTTCTTGGCCTTGTTTTCAAAGCTCTACCATGTACATCCTCTCTTTCCAACTTTAACTCCTCCTCAGGACTTCTCCTCAGGGTAAAATCTTTGCTCTAACCAAACTGGTTTGCTCACTCTTCCTCAGACATACCTTCCTTTTTTCCACCTCCTCATTTATCATTCCTCCACTTACCTAGAATGAACTTATTTGTCTCTTCTCCCTTATCTATCCAAATGCTACCATTTTAAAGACCACATTTCATTTTTTTCTTCCCCTTTAATTTCTTTGCAAACTACGTGGATTTCTCTCCTCCATAGGAGAGTTCCACGAATTTGATAGGGCTCTAGTCTCTAACTTGTATTTGGCAATTAAGCAAATGTTGCAAACATTGTACTTTTTTTGCATTATTGTTGGATTATGTCATAATTCCTTTTTAAAAAGAAATTTTGGAAGATATTTATCTCTTGTCTTTCCAAATCAACTCCAGGTTGTGGGGAAGGACCTCACATTGGACTCCTTTTATCTCTTGCAGCACCTGCATAGTGTGTTGACTCATCTGTCTTGCCACAAATTTGTTTATTGATGGGCATTTCTTTCTAAGATGTGCATGATGTTCCAAGCCCTGTGATGCTCTCAGTACTTAGGAGGGAGGTTGTAATGCTAACATTGGTGATGATAGGAACCAGCGCTGGGCACAGAAGAGATGTTCATGAAATGTGGTATTTTTTGATTGATTGTAGATGGTGAAGTTGACATTTAGGACAATGATAAAAATGCTTATGGGAAATACACTCAGTCAACAAATATTTACAGTTTTTGATAGGTATGAATTAATTGGAAACTTGTTGACAGAAGGTCAGAGCTACCAAGAAGATTCCAGAGCCTAAGACATGATTTATTCATGCTTTCAAAAACAAAGAGTACATCTTTTCAACACACACACACACACACACACACACACACACACACACACGTGTGTATAATTGCATAAACACTTTATCTCTAAGTACCAGCTTCACTGCCCAGAGGAGAAGTCCTTCTCTTTCCACTTCTAAGTTCTTGTGTATTTCTGTCTTTCTGCATCTAAGTTTTTATTCAACATTTGTCTCCAGGGGGCAACAGCAGTACTACTACTTTGAAGCCCACTGTGACAACCTGATGTGTAGTCATGCTCACAGTCCACGTGGTTCAGCACATTGTGCCCACAGGCGGGCAGGCACGTGGTGACTGCCATCTCCACAGCAGAATAACACTGTGCAGAGCCTTGGGCTCATCATGGCCATGTAACACAGCGGGTTGCAGACGACCATGTTGTGGTCATAGGTCATTGCAGCCAGCAGCAGGAACTTAGTCCTCCTGAAGGTCAGAGAGAAAAGCTTGGTTGCACAGGTGAGGGAGATAGTCTTCTTCTCCAGGAGGAAGTGCACCAACATCTGGAGGACCTCTCTGGGAGTGTAGCAGAAGTCCATGACTGAGAGGATGCGGAGGAAGAAGTACATGGGCAGGTGAAGTCTCATGTCCAGACTAATCAGGAGAACAATGAGCCATTGGCCCAGCAGGATCAGCAGGTAGGCAGCCCCAAACTGGACCAAGAGTTCAACCTGGATCTGCCTGTCACTAGAGAGACCCATTAGGACGGTCATGCCGCCCCCCACCCGTGGAGCATGTGGGGCAGTCTGCCAAAGAAAAAGATGGGTTAGAGAGGCCTTATCAGAATTGGAATTCACAGCCTGGGACTAAACAAAGAACCCTCAGTAGGACTGCAAGTACTTGTAAACTTTCTCTATCAGATTGTGTGCTTCTTGAAGTCAGGGATCTGCCTTAAAGAAGAGATTTTTTTTTTAATAAAAAGATTCCTAATTCCTATTTCACTATAAGTGATTTTTTTTTTTTTTGAGTTGGAGTCTCACTCTGTCGCCCAGACCGGAGTGCAGTGGCCGCTCCTGGCCACCGCAGCCTCGACCTGCTGGGCTCTGGCGATCCTTCCGCCTCAGCCTTCCGAGTAGCCGGAATTACAGGCATGTGCTACCACGCCCGGCTGATTTTTTGATTTATTGTAGAGATGAGGTCTCGCCAAGTTG
>CAUYQG010252815.1:0-14623 GCA_963574415.1 Tarsius wallacei
AATCCCTGGGCTCAGGCAATCCTCTCACCTCGTCCTCCCAAAGTGCTGGGATTACAGGCATGAGTCACCATGCCTGGCCCACTGTAAGGAATTATAAAGATGGACAAGTGTGGTCTCTGGTCTCGAGGAACTTAAAATTGACCAGGCTGGGTGGCTCATGCCTGTAATCCTGGTACTTTGGGAGGACACGGCAGGAGGATCACTTGAGCCCAAGACTAGTCTGGACAACAACTCTATCTCTAAAATACAAAAATTAAAAAAAAAACAAATCTTAAAACTTAGTGTAGATTCTTATATGCTTAATAGATGTGTATATATCACTTGTTTACACATGCAAAGCAGATAGCAACATATGTATGTAAAATAAAGGTATTTTTATTTGAAAGAATTCCTTTGTGTTTGATCAAAGGATTTTTTCTTTTTTTTTGCTTTTATTTAGATTCCTGCTTTTATAGCTTACAGCTGCAATCAGTTCAAAAAGCTGTAATCAAAAAGTGTAATCACTTTTAAGACAGAGCTCCTACTGGAATCTAAGTAATTAGCAGCTCTTAACCAGCTCTTGTTGGAATATGCCGCTGTTGTCAGCGAGGATGCTGCTGCCCTGTGTCTGCACTGCAGTCTTTCTGCATAATTGCTGCTGTGGCATTCACAGCCTCCCCGCCTCTATTCTAAAAGAAGCCCCTTGCGTCTCTTTGTCTGTTTTGCAGCTCTCCTCTTCAGGAGGGACTTCGGCCTGTCCCAAGTCTGGCATTAGGGGATCCTTTGATAACCTGAGCTAACTTTTTTCCCCCGCTGGGCAGACGGTTGCTAGACAGAGCCTGGGATTTCACTGGCCGCTTTCCCATGAGCTGACATGTCTGGCGAGTTGGTTTGTCATTGTCTTCATGCTCAGGAAGCTGCCAGGGCATGGTGTGAACTGTTCCCTGACCCAGAAGCAGGTTATTCAGTGCAGGTTAGACATGGATACGTTTCTTGTAGGCAGTTTAAATTAAAATAGGGTTAGCCAGGCATGGTGGCGCATGCCTGTAGTTCCAGCTACTTGGAAGGCTGAGGCAGAAGGATCGCCCTAGCCCAGCAGGTCGAGGCTGTGGTCGCTGTGAGCGTGCCACTGCCCTTCAGCCTGGGCAACAGAGTGAGACTCTGACTCCAAAAAAAGAAGTATATAATACAAGAAGTATACAAGAAGTATACTTCTTGTCAAAGGCAAATGTACGTTCTTTCTCTTGACGCCAATGCCTTCGGGCATGCCTCTTTCCTTCTAATAAATTCTGTCTTAAGCCGGGCTCGGTGGCTCAGCCTGTTATCCCATGCTTCGGGAGGCTGAGGTGAGTGGATTGCCTGAGCCTGCGGATTCGAGACCCGCCTGGGCAACTTGGCGAGACCTCATCTCTACAATAAATCAAAAATTAGCCGGGCGTGATAGCGCGCGCCTGTAGTTCCAGCGACTTGGAAGGCTGAGGCGGAAGGATCGCCGGAGCCCAGCAGGTCGAGGCTGTGGTGGCCAGGAGTGGCCACTGCACTCCAGTCTGGGTGACAGAGTGAGACTCCAACTCAAAAAAAATAAAAAATAAAAATAAATTCTGTCTTAAACTATACTTGGACTGGCTCTGAAACTCTTTTCTGTGGTGAGTCAAAGAGCCTACGGAGCATCACACCTTCCCTGCCACCCCCCCCCACCCCCCGCAACCCCTCCGCTGGTGCACACTCACTAGATGCTCCTCCTAGGGAAACTGTACTGGGGCCCCACCAAGGACAGAGGAGGTTTCTGTGGCCAGTGGTGCCGCGTCCTCTCCTTCTGGCTAGCACACTTGGTCTCTCTGCTTCCCTCCCAATGCCTGTGCGGGAACTGCCTCCTAGTCATCTCCTCCACCACCCAATTCCCGAGATCTGGAGAAACCATTCAGACCTCTTATCTCCACACAGAGCCCTGACCTTTGCTTCTCAACACAGTGTCAGAAAGAAGGAGGGGACAAAGAGCAGAAGGGACAGCAGGAGGCCAGGCACTGCAGACATTGACCTTGGGCCTCTCTGCATGCTCGTAACCCCTTCTGCACACCGCCTCATGGCCCCCTTCCACGATGAAGCCCAAGATAGCGAAGCATGTCTTACTCGAAGAAGTACTGACAGATTCTCCTTTCTCCAGGCAGCTTTCCACTTACGATCAAGTCAACCAACACTTACGGTATATGACGTACCTCCTAAGGGTTAGGGACACAGTGAGGCGTAAGGCCCAGTCTCAACCCCTGAGAAGCTCCCAGAACAGTTTTACAAGTGCTCTGCTAAAGACCTGGGAACACATCAGGCGTGATGACTCACACCTGCAATCCCAGCACTACAGGAGGCTGAGGCAGGAGGATCACTTGAGCCCAAGAATTCGAGACCAGCCTGGGCAAAAAAATGAGACCCCCCCCCCCCCATCTTTACAAAAAGTAGCCAGGCATGATGGCACACACCTGTAGTCCCAGCTATTTGGGAGACTGAGGTGGAAGGATCACTTGACCCCAGGAGGTCGAAGCTATGGTGAGCCATGATCATGCCACTGCACTCTAGCCTGGGAGACGGAGTGAGACCCTAACTCAAAAAAAAAAAAAAGAATGTGGGAACACAAACAGGAGATCAGTTAGTTTAGGTAAAGATGGGAACTCAAGTGAAGATATGTAAAGAGACATTGAGAACTGGAAGTCTGGCCAAAAAGGAAGGACTTGCTATTCACCTTTAAAAGTGGGCCTAGACAAAGTCAGAGGCTGTCACAAGCGTCTGTAGTTCAAGACCAGCCTGGGCCACATAGTGAGACCCTATGTCTAAACAAATTTAAGAAAAAAACTACAACAAAAACAGGCCTAGAGCTGAGATCTGCTGCCCTTTGATGTTGGGAAATCCCCTATTGCGCTCACCTAAATCCTTTACACTGCAACTTATACCATATTTCCTCTCATTTCAACTTCAGTTGAAATAGCAAAGGTCTTTGCCTAATGCCCTCATCACCCGAAGCCTTTGACAAGCCTTATCTGGTTCACTACCCTAACATGAGAAAAACAATTTTCCTCTCATCCCCAAACCCTGCAGCTAGACTTTTCCAGCTGCTGCACTAGGAACAAATTCTGAGAAAGTCCTCCCTCTGAGAAGGATGAGGGATGCACGGTCATCCGATAGCCGGGGCCTGGCCAGATAATTGCGCCTAGGGCGAGTTGGCGTCATGAACGTTTGTCATGGCATCTTCACTGAAGGCTGAATTTTCGCAGGTGAAAGAGAAGAGAGGACTAAAGTGCATGGCCTCACAGTGGACCCTGCCAGTGAGTGCCTGTGAGGTCAAACTGACAGCCAGACCTCAACTTCATCAGCTCTGAACCGCTACTAAAAGTCCACAGAACGTAGTTCTGGTCCCCTCATCCTGCCAACGTGTCCTCAGTCATTTCTGGGAGACCCCTGCAGCATCTCCTGTAGGTTTGTGGGCAAATCCACTATGTACTTCCTGTAATCCCAGCACTTTAGAAAGCCAAGGCAGGAGGACTACGTGAGCCTTGGAGTTCAAGACCAGTTTGGGTGACACAGCAAGACCTTGTTTCTACAGAAAAATTCAAAAATTAGCTGGATATAGTGGCTGGCACACACCTGTAGTCCCAGCTACGCAGGAGGCTGAGGCAGAAGGATCACCTGAGCCCAGGAAGTCGAGGCTGCCATGAGCCATGATCATGCATCGCACTCCAGTCTGGGTGACAGAGTGAGAGCCTGATTCAAAAAACAAATGAACAAGCAAACAAATAAGGAGGTAGTCCCTCATCAGTGTCTGAGTCCTCTGTAAGAACTCTGTTCTCATAGTGGTCATTCTTGCTGCCCTTTAAGAAATAGCCTCCTCTCCTTTCTCTCCTGGGGTCACTATGCCAGCAAGTTGCCAAAGTGAAGGGTGGGAATGGACGTGGGAACCCTCTCGCTGATTGACTTCATTTTATTGTCTGCATCCCAAAGTAAAACTGCTCATGTCTTCAGTTGCTCAAAGACTTGCCTGATTACTCCTCTTTCTGTTTATCACCCGAACTCCTCCCTCACTGTGGCCGGAAGTGAGTCTCTCAAGCCAAGATGGAGGATGACAGCTCACCAATTCCTTCTGTCATCCTTATCTTTCTCCCCAGGTAGCTCTAGGTAAAGATGGGCTCAGGGGATCCTTCTTTCTCAGCTTTCCAAGTTGCTGGAAACACAGGCGCACGCCACCATGCCCGGCTAAGTCCCTTTCCCTTTTCAAGATACTTCTCACTTTTTTTTTTTTTGAGTTGGAGTCTCACTCTGTTGCCCAGGTTAGAGTGCAGTGGCATGCTCATGGCCATCACAGCCTCAGCCTTCTGGGCTCAAGCAATCCTTCTGCCTCAGCCTTCTAAGTAGCTGGAACTACAGGCATGCGCCATGACACCCGGCTAATTTTTGGACTTTATTGTAGAGATGAGGTCTCGCCACGTTGCTCAGGCTGGTCTCTAACCCGTGGGCTCAGGCAATCCTCTCACTTCTCATTTCTAAGATGGAACAATGATGATGTCCATCCTCCTTCCCACCGTTATGAGAAGGGATCCAGCCTGGGCAACTTGACGAGACCTCATCTCTACAATAAATCAAAAAAATTAGCCAGGTGTGGTGGTGCGTGAGACTCCAACTCAAAACAAAAACAACAAAAAAAGAGAAGGCATGAGATCATGTAGATGAATGTAGGTAAAACTGTAAAGTGGTGTTTTCTAAAGGCAAGCTGGGGTCTGGGTGTGGTGGCTCACGCCTGTAATCCCTACCCTATGAGAGGCCAAGAAAGGAGGCTCGCTTAAGGCTGGGAGTTTGAGAGCAGCCTGGGCAACAGAGCGAGACCTCATCAGTCCCCTCAGGGTGGCTTTCTCTAGGCTGATGGTGTCTTTCCAGAGGTGGGTCTATGCCCGCATGTCATCCCACCTTGTGTCTCCAGCGCAAATGAGAACCCGTCCTGACATATGGCCTTGACTTGGGGCACAGTGGAAACCACCCCGCCTGGTGAGGCCCAGCCTAGACTTGGAGAGAGTGGGAGTACTGGTAATGAATGCATGTGTGTTCACTGACTCAGAGCCCCGCCCTCCCCAACCACTTGTCATCCCAGAATCATTGCCGTGTTTCCCCAACATCATCCTTCATGCCAAGGACACTGGGGACGCAACACCTCTAAAGGATCATGTCCCTATTATCTCTGGGACTTTTCTTCTTTAAGTTTCGATGCCAGCACTTTCTTGCTCTTACCAGAAGGACCTACCTGTGTTGGAAGTGACACCAGAACCACTTAGACCCGGACAAGCAGAGACCCTGCCTGCTCCTGAGGTCCATTCACCACTGGCACAAAAATTTATTATGTTTTTTTTTTAAAAAGGAAGCCAGGCTTGGTGGCTCAGCCTGTCATCCCAGCACTTTGGGAGGCTGAAGCGAGAGGATTGCCTGAGCCTGTGGGTTCGAGACCAGCCCAGGCAACTTGGCGAGACCTTGTCTCTACAATAAATCAAAAATCAGCTGGGTGTGGTAGTGGGTGCCTGTAGGGCTGAGACGGAAGGATCTCCAGAGCCCAGCAGGTCAAGGCTGGGGTGGCTGTGAGTGTGCCACTGCACTCCAGCCTGGGCGACAGAGTGAGACTCCAACTCACAAAAAAAAAAAAAGGAAAGAAACGAGTGGCTGAATAAATGAATTATTGAATGAATGGTGAGATGAGTGAATGAATGAATAGACTAATGAGGAGAGGCAGTAAGAGGCCCGGGGTGCAGCAGTAGAGGGTCAAAAAGCCCGGGGAGGATGGGCCTGATCCCAGGGACGGGGCGAGCAGCTATCCACAAAGACACTGGAGAAAGATGCACCAGGCCTCTCAGCCTGTGTTTACACAAAGCCCACTTATTAGCTTTAAAAAAACGTGTTTTCATGGGCCAGGTGCGGTGGCTCAAGCCTGTAATTCCAGTACTTTGGGAGGCTGAGGCGAGAAGATGAGGGGTTCGAGACCGACTTGGCAAGACCTCGTCTCTACAATAAATCTAGAAAAATTAGCTGGGCATGATCATGCCTGTAGTTCCAGCTACTTGGAAGGCTGAGGCAGAAGGATCGCCGGAGCCCAGCAGGTCAACGCTGGAGTGGCCTTGAGCGTGCCACTGCAGTCCAGTCTGGGCGATGGAATGAGATTCCAATTCAAAAAAAAAAAAAAAGGAATGTCATATTGTGTTATGTCCTTGAAAAGTCCGGCTTGTGTCACTAAATGGTTATGACTTCAGCACTCAAACACCTTGTGGCAAGACTGGCCACGCCCAAAGGCCCAGTCTAACCCCGGCAGTAAAGGCAGCTCTAAGTCCAGCACCCCCCACCACACGTCCAGCCTGATTCATGGGAGCTTTGAAGGTCTCCATATTGGATGATGAGCAGAATTAGAATAGCAGATGAAGTGGCTTTTTAAAATAAAAGGATTGACCTCAGACTGACCTTGATATACAGGTTCTGTTGGCACAGGATCTTCTCCCGTTATCTGCCATTTCCCACTCAGAACCTTGCCCCGTTGCTGTTCTGGTGTGACATTTGTCCCTGCATACCTTGTGGCCTAGTTTCCACCCACCCGTGGCCCCTTTCCTGGCCCCTCTGTTCATGGTCTTACGACAGCTCTCAGGGTGAGAGTCTTGGTCTGGGGTGACGGGAAGTCCCATCACCCCACATGTCCTTGGGCTGGCCGTGGTGCTCCTGCACTCCCCGACCACGACTTGTCTCAGACTCTTCCTGCCCTCTTCCCTGATGCCTGCCCCCCAGGCCAAACTCGTCCTGCAGCGAGTCCCACCAGCGAGGGGTCCCCACCACTCTGGCTGATGTGGGCAGCACACCCTTGGCACCACCGGGCACACGCAAGGCACAGCTGCTTTCTGGTCATCGCACCCTCTTGGGAACCTCTGCTTTCCCCCCCCGATGTCCTGCAGACACAGTACCCAGGACAGAGCTGGGAAGGAGCGGGGTCAACAGTGTGCACCTCGAGGACTTGGGTCAGCGTGGGCAACCGCGGATGGCGGGCCCAGCTCTGGGTTTTCTGGCAAACTGAATGGTCAGTAATATGGGACAGTGACCTGGAAGGCCATGAGACCTGCCCAAGGTCTGGAAAACAAGTCAGCAACTCACTTTACACCTTCAAACGGTGAACGACACCGTAGAAACCGGCTTTGGTGGTCTAAGTGTATTCTAAGTTCAAAATCCGTGTTTTGTTGCCGCTGTTACTTGTTTAAAAATCGCTCTTGCAACGTTAGATTGACCAAAGAGCGTATCTGGGACTGAAACACACAGGATGGCTATGAAGAGAACGCGAAATGTCATTTCCACACAATACGCAATTTCTAGAATGAAGACAAAAGCTCAGGAAGCATCAATGATGTGCCACAAAGGCAAGTCAAGGCTGAAATAGAACGTCGGTATAGTGTTTTTTTTTAGGGGGTCGGGGTCTCACTCTGTCACCCAGGCTGGAGTGCAATAGCATGATCAAGGCTCACCATAGCCTCAAACTCCCAGACTCAGGCGCTCCTTCCTCCTCAGCCTCCTGAGTAGTTGGAACTACAGGCACATGCCACCACACCCAGCTCATTTTTGTTGTTGTTGTTGTTATTGTTGTTGTAGAGATGGGGTCCCTCTATGTTGCCCAGGCTGGTTTTGAACTCCTGAGCTCAAGTGATCCTCCCGTCCTGGCCTTCCAAAGTGTTAGGATTACAGATGTGAGCCACTGCGTCCAGCCAGCATGGTGTTCTTAGAAGCACAGCATTATTTGTCCAGTATTTAGCCAACTCTATGATCAGCTGCTGTTATTTTCTCATGGTGGGAGATGTGCAATTAGGAAGAGATGGTTTCTGGAGCGAAACAGTGCTTGGCCACTAGGAAAAATCTTCATGTGTTTTGATTGCACAGTAAACAAATGGGCACTTTTGTCTACCCATTATTCTAAATCTTCACTGATAAATCACTACACCTCACAAGGATCTATGAATTTTGCAATGCATTAATTTTAAATAAATTTGTTTATGGGAGTTCCAGCTAAGATATTTTCCTGGGGTCTGGCAATACCTTAAGGGTGGCTTCTGATGACCAATGTTTAGCCAATGGCACCATGAGCTTCAAAGATACTAGATTACGGAAATAACTTGGATCTTAGAACAGATGAAATTCAAGAATATAATTAATCTATAGAAAGATAAGTTTCGGGCCAGGCACAATGGCTCACATCTGTAATCCAGCACTTTGGGAGGCGAAGGCAAGAGGAGGCTCAGAGGCCTGAGCTCAGGGGTTTGAGACCAGCCTGAGCAACACGGAGAGACCTCATCTCTACAATAAATCAAAAAATTAGCCAGGTGTGGTGCTACGCACCTGTAGTTCCAGCTACTTGGAAGGCTGAGACAGAAGGATTGCCTAAGCCCAGCAGGTTAAGGCTGCGGTGGCCATGAGGGAGCCACTGTACTCCAGCCTGGATGACAGAGTGAGACTCTAACTCAAAAAAAGAAAAAAAAAGACAAATTTCTTTCTTTCTTATTTGAGTTATTCATTCCAGGGTGGCAGGCGGCTGTGCTCCACGTGGTCATTCAGGGATCCAGGCTCTTTGCATCTTCCTCTGTCATCCTATAGAGCATCATTTTCACTTCATGGCAAGCCTAGGAGTCAGGCAAGATCCTATTCAGGTTCAAGGGAAGTGCAAAGAGTATGGATGAGACACACCTACTCTCTTAAGAGAGTAGCCTAGGTGTGGACATCTTTTCTGCACATGTAGTGCAAACTTAGTCACATGGTCACTCTTAACTGCAAGGAAGTTGAGAGATGCTATCCCCAGCTGGGAAACTGTGGACCCAACTACAATTATGTTACCATGAAAGAAGGGAAGGAAACATCTTGGTGAAACTCTGGTAGCCTCCATTGTAGGGACCCATCTGAATTAACTATCTCAGCTGCTAGTTTGTCCTGGAGACACCTGAGAGAGTTTTATTTGTCACCTGGAGGCTGATTTGGACAATCATGGCACAGGCTTTGCACTGCCACTCAGCAAAGTCTTCCTTACATGGTGAGCTCTCACCTGAATTGATTTAAGAATGACGTCTTTTTAGTATAAAGATGGTGGTAGCTGTTGTGTCACTTTGTCATCTGGAATCCTTTCACCTGTCTTCTGGTGGCTGAACCCTGATTTTCCCCTGCTTTCTCATCCTTGATGTCCTATAGGCAAAGTTGACTCCACTCCCAGATGCAGGGTTGGTCATGTGACTACAGCCTGGCCAATCAAACCATCACATTCTCCATCCATCGTGTTTTGTTCGATGATGGATCCATGTTCAAATCAGAGCCAGTACAGTCCAATGAGACTGTTGCTGAAAACATGCTTTTTCCAGTACAAGCCTCAGACCTGGGAGGAGGTGGGATTGGACTTCTGGTAGCTGCCTCCCACCAACAAGAAGACAATATGGAGAAGAGCAAAATCAGGAGACTAAGATAAACCAAGTTCTGATATATTGGGTTCCTGGATCAAGCCTGACCTGAACCAACACTATGCCTAATCCCTGGTCTTCTCAGCCTTGGATCTCCTTAGCTGTCTGGTCACTCAATGGGGACCGCTACTTGTCTGTGTTTCTCAACCAAGAGTGATTTTGTCCCCCAGGGGATATTTGTTAATGTCTGGAGACAGTTTGGATTGTCATATGTGGCTAGGGGGAGGACAGGAGGTTCTACTGGCATCTTGTGGACAGAGGACCAGGATTGTCCTGAACTTCCCACAATGCACAGGACAGCCCCTACAATAAGGCATTATCCAGCCAAAAATGCCATTATGTTCTGTGTCTTCTATCCAGGCTACCATAACAACATACCATAGCCTGGGTAATTTATAAACAACAGAGGTTTATTGCTCACAGTTCTGGGGGCTGGGAAGTCCAAGATCAAGGCAGTATTAGCAGATTCAGTGTCTGGTGAGGTCTTATTCCTCATAGATGGCACCTCCTGTGTGTCCTTACATGGCAGACAGGATTGACAAGGTCCTTCAGGCTTCTTCAATACCAGTTTTAACCCCTAATCACTTCCCAGAGGCTCCTCTTGACACCATTGCTCTGGGTTTCAGCCTATGAATTCTGGGGAGACACCAACATTCAGACCACGGCGCCCTGCTTCACCTCATGAGGGTCTCAGGATCCTAGGACAGCTGCGTTCTCACCAGGAAAGGCCTTGCCCTGAGATGGCTGTGTTCTCACCAGGGAAGGCCATGCATTGAGATTCGCCTGGGCTTGTCAGCTCAGGCAAAGTGACATCAATGTGTTCACAGTGAAGCTACTATTTGGCTGTTAAGGAAACTGAGCTGAGAATGCTGTCATTGCCTGGTGGGGACTGTGATGGCTTCTGGACACCAGGGTGGGGGAGACAGGTAGCCTGATGACAAAGAGGTTTATTTAGGGTCTAGCAATTAAACCCCAAAGGAGAGATGTTTAAAGAATATTATGAATATTATGAGCCCTCTCTCGTGTGTGTGTGTGTGTGTGTGTGTGTGTGTGTGTTTTGGGGTCTCACTCTGTCGCCCAGGCAGGAGTGCAGTGGCACAATCACAGCTCACCGCAGCCTTGACCTCCTGGGCTCAGGCAATCCTTTCACCTCAGCCTCCTGAGTAGCTGGGACTACAGGTGCACGCCACCACGCCTGGCTACTTTTTTGATTTTTTTATAGAGATGAAGTTTCATTATGTTGCCCAGGTTGGACTCAAATTCCTGGGCTAAAGTGATCCTTCTGCCTCAGCTTCCCAAAGTGCTGGGATTACAGGCGTGAGCCACCACACCTGACCGGAGAAATGTTATTTAGGGCCTAATATCCGAAACTTTTAGGAAGGGAGGTTTAAAAAGTGTTCAGAGCCCTATTTCCTACAGGCTGTAAAAAGCCAGGCTTGTATGGGTCCCGACATGTCACTGTCTTTGTCAGCATGATAAATGCACATGCTGAAGGAGTGCAGAGCATTAGGGCCTCCACCCCCTGAACCCCCTGGGTGGGAGAAGGTGAGCTTTCTAGGGGCTCTGACTGCGGCGTGCTCCTGGAGTCCTCCATATCCTTCCCCAGGTCACCTCCACACCTGCATCAGCCTCTCCTCTGCTCTCCCTTACTAGGAGCTACACCCTGCCTGGACATGTCTGGTTGCAGGTCAAGACACTGGAGACCCAGGCCCTCTACAGCCCCAGTTGCTGCCTGGTACTAGTGCCTTCCCTCAAGGGGCACCCTTCTTCACAAAACGGGACCCTTAAATAGGACAGGGCAGCCACGCACGATGGCTCATGCCTATAGTCGCAGCACTTTGGGAGGCTGGGGCAGGGGGATCACTTGAGGCAAGGAGTTTGAGACCAGCTTGGGTAACATAGTGAGACCTTGTCTCTACAAAAAAATTGAAAAATCAATTGGGCGTGGGAGCACGCACCTATAGTCCCAGCTATTCAGGAGGCTGAGGTGGATCACTTGAGTCCAGGACTTCGAGGCTGTGGTGAGCCGTGATCCTGCCACTGCACTTCCAGCCTGGGTGACAGAGCAAGACCTTGTCTCAAAAAAAATAAAAAGAGCTAGTCCCACACACTTGTGCAGGAAAACGGGGGAGGAGAGACTCAGAGGTAACCAGTGTTTAAAGGACTGATCAGATCTCAACTCCATCATTCCTGGGGAATTGGGGGGTTTAGCAAAACTGTCTCCTCAGCTCCCCCCATCCTGACCTGTACAAAAAGCTTTAAAAAAACAGCTTTTGGCTGGGCTTGGTGGCTCAGCCTGTAATCCCAGCGCTTTGGGAGGCCGAGTGAGTGAATTGCCTGAGCCTGCAGGTTCGAGACACGCCTGGGCAACTTGGCGAGACCTCATCTCTACAATAAATCAAAAAATTAGCCAGGCATGGTAGTGCGTGCCTGTAGTTCCAGCTACTTGGAAGGCTGAGGTGGAAGGATCTCCGGAGCCCAGCAGGTCAAGGCTGTGGTGGCCGGGAGCGGCCACTGCACTCCAGTCTGGGCAACAGAGTGAGACTCCAACTCAAAAAAACAAACAAACAAAAAAAAAACAGCTTTTGTTCCCAGGCTAGTGATGTCCTCCCAGGGAGTCTCCCCCCAACCCCCAGCAAAGTCAGGCCAAGATGGGGTGAAGCGTTCGGAGGCTGTGGTGTGTTTCCCACAGGGACAAGGAGTTCTTTTTGTAGTTGTTCTTTGTGTCATTTCCAGACAGATAGGAAGGGAAAAACAGTAAACATTCTTTGGTTCTGGACAAAAGCCAGGAGGGGCCGGGTAAGCAAGGAAGGGGGACGGGATGGGGGGGGTAGGAAAAACAAGGCCCAGCTTCCCTTCTGGAGCCAACACGTGCATTGGCAAAGCCAGTAGGCTGCATGCAGGGTGTCATCAACATGCAACTCCACACTTCTGCCTCTCGCCGTCCGTCTGAGCTGTTCAGAGAGAGAAGCGCCTCACCTGCCCCTGCGGGCAGGCTTGGTCAACACTGCAGCTCTCGGGGTCACACGTAGGGATGCTCATTTTATGTCATGAATCCACCGCCGATCTGGAGCTGGAAAGCATCCAGAAAGATATTACGTGATGCTTTCATTTTCCTTCGAAGGGAAATCTCGCCCCTTCCCCAGCTAAGGCCCGGGCGGGGGGCTGCCGGCATCCAGGGACTGGGGCGTGCAGGACTGTTGCTTGCCTTCCCCCGAGCACCCCTCCCTACGTGCTGGTGGCTTTCAGAGTCCAAGTGGTGGCAGGCGGGATGCAGGGAAATGGACAGGGACAGGGCAGTCTGCTTTGGCAGTCTGACTGCCGCTCCCTGGGCCGGCTGGCGATGAGAGCACTTCCCTCGAGGGGTCCCGGGTTCCCCCCAGGGTTCCTGGGTTCCCCTAAGGTTTCCCTAGTTCCCCCTGAGGTTTCTCCAGTTCTTCTAAGGGTTCCTGGTTCCCTGATTCCCCCCAAGGATTCCCTGATTCCCACTGTGGGTTCCCTGGATTGCCCTGAGGGTTCTGGGGTTCTCTCTGAGGATTCTCTGATTCTCCTAAGGGTTCCCTGGTTCCCCCTGAGGGTTCCTAGGTTCCCCTGTTCCCGGGTTCCCCTGAGGGTTCCTGAGTTCCCTGGTTCCCCTTGAGGGTTCTCTGGATTTCCCTGAGGGTTCTGGGGTTCCCTGGAGGGTTTCCTGGTTCCCCTGAGGATTCTCCGGTTCCCCTGAGGGTTTCCTGGATTCTGCTAAGGGTTCCCTGGTTCCCCCTGAGGGTTCTCTGGATCCTCCTGAGGGTTCCTGGGTTTCCCCCTAGGGTTCCTGTGTTCCCCTGAGGGTTCCCTGTTTCCCCCTGAGGGTTCCCTGGATTCTCCCGAGGATTCCAGGATTCCTCTGAGGGTTCCTGGGTTCCCCTGAAGATTCCCTGGTTCCCCTGAGGGTTTCTGGGTTCCTCTGAGGATTCCAGGGTTCTCTCTGAGGATTCCCCAATTCCACCTAAGGGTTCCCTGGTTTCCCCTGAGGGTTCCTAGGTTCCACTGTTCTTGGGTTCCCCGGAGGGTTTCTCAGTTCCCCTGAGGGTTCCTGGTTTCCCTGGTTCCTCTGAGGGTTCTCTGGTTCCCCTGAGAGTTCCCTGGTTCCCCTGAGGGTTCCCATCTCTGAAGTCCTCTCTCTTTTTATTTTTTTATTTTTTGAGTAGGAGTCTCACTCTGTCACCCAGGTTGGAGTGCAGTGGCATGCTCACAGCCACCGCAGCCTCGACCAGCTGGGTTCAGGCGGTCCTTCTGCCTCAGCCTTCCAAGTAACTGGAACTACAGGCAAGCGCCACCATACCCAGCTACTTTTTAAAAAATTTATTATAGAGATGAGGTCTCGCCAAGTCACCCAGACTGGTCTCCAAACCATGGGCTCAGACAATCCTCTCATCTCAGCCTCCCAAAGTGCTGGGATTACAGGCATGAGCCACCACGCCCAGCCTGAGGTCCTCTCTTGAAGGTCCCCGGTCTCACCTCCATTTCGGGGCAACTTGTGACTTGGCCCCCTCTCTAGCTCCTTCTCCAGCTTCTTGCTGAGATCCCTCTGTCCTTCTCACAGGCCCTACAGGACTTAAAATGGCCCCACATGGCCCTCTCTCTCCCCATGGTCCACATCTGATCCACATCTGGCCCATGGGAATCACTCACACAACCCCTGCCCGGATCCTCATGCAGACCCTCAAGGCACAGTTCCATGGGGGCCCATAGCTCTGAATACCTTCCCCATCATTGGTTTGGGATGAGGACAGTAGGGCCCCAAGCCCTGGGGGGTAGAGCTTACAGCAGAGCTTTGCCCTCTCCAGAGGCTTCATCTCCAAACCCTCCCCATTCTCCACACTCTGACCCTGTTTGTTACTCTTGGTCGTCGGAGGCCTTAAGTGCTGCGCAATGTTCTCTGAGGTTTCCTTTGCAAATCCTGTATTTGGGGGTCTGTCTCGCTGTCCCTTTGCCAGCTGATATTGTGGTAGCCTGCCTCCAAGACACCCCCAATTGTCACCACCTCCTGGTGTTCGTATCATTGTGTCTCTTCTCAGCCTGAGCCCAGCTGACCTTTGTAGCTACTTGCTGTTGCAGAAGGGATGACATGCGTTTCTGAGGCTAGGTCACTGCTGGGAGTTGAATTATGTCTCCCC
>CAUYQG010252816.1:0-31145 GCA_963574415.1 Tarsius wallacei
CGTCTCTACAATCAATCAAAAATTAGCCGGGCGTGGTAGCACGTGCCTGTAGTTCTGGTTACTTGGAAGGCTGAGGCGGAAGGATCGCGGGACCCCAGCAGGTTGATGCTGCGGTGGCCGTGAGCATGCCACTGCACTCCAACCTGAGACTCCAATTCAAAAAAAAGAGGATAAGAATGAATTTATTCACTTTGGGGCACTTTCATGAGTCACAGGATTGAGTCCACTGGCACAAAATATTGGGAGATGAAGTGAATTCACTGTTGGATGGCTTTCAGAAACCTAGAAAACACAATGGCCAGTTCTGAGTAGCATGAAAATGATTGAGCGACCACGGCAGAGTAGAGCAAGGAATAAAGTCGTTGTGGGAGGTGGACATGTTGTGATGGATAGATTATGTGAAGGAAAAAAACAAAAGCAAACAAACAAACAAGCAAAAACCCCACTGGACAGTCGGGGTGAGCCGACACAGGAGGAATGAGGACACAGGAGGAATGAGCCGTTGAGAGGGGACCAGCATCACTATGGAGTTCATTTCTTCTGAAGACAACGACTAAGTGCAGGAGAGTCAGCAGGTCACAAAGCTGTGTTTCTAAGGTCTATCAGGATAATTGGGCTGGGAATTAATAGAGGCCAGGGAGTATCAGTTCATCACAAAATAAGTTATGAAACTATAATTACCAATATTATGGTTGGAGGGGACGTCACAAAATTGCCTCCCAAGAAACTATGAACATGATTCATAGACCATGGTATTCTGAGAAACAAAATGGACTGGTAGGCCAAAAAAAAAAAAAAAAAAAAAATTAACATCTATAACCAGACAAAAGCAACGATGGGAAGAGCAAGAATCTAAAAGTGGTTCCCTAAAAATATTTTGATTTTTTTTTTTTTTGCTCAGTTCCTAGTCCTAAATCAATTTTTGAACTTGAAACTTATTGACTGACCTTGTCACTAGGCTCTTAATACGAAGAAACTTTTGACACCGCAAGGATTATATATGATAATGATTCCTTCAGTTTTTTTTTCAAAGTCACCTATGACCATTTTTACTCAGGTACTCTGAGGAAAGTGATACTTACGGTATTTTGAGTCTTATTGAAGACCATGTTTGAGTTGGTACTAACAACTAGAGAGTTAAAGTTCCCTCGTGGTCCCACTTTTAGGGAAAATGTTTATGAGGTCCAAGCAGTGAAAAAAGTCCTGGCTGGGGTCCAACTCACGGTTGGCAACATTTGTCCTCATACCCTCTTTGTGGCCGTTTTCTTAGTCCCTGTGTATGTAATATTGGAATGGATATGTTGGTGGCTGGAATAAATTTCACTTTGGGCACTTAGTTTTTGGGAGATGCCTTTGGGGAAAGCCGGGTAGAAACCTTAGAAAATGACTTCCAAGATAGAAAGGTAGTACTACATCTTGGTAGGGGTGGGAACATGGAAGGTAGTCTGCCCGTCAAAGCCTACAGTATGGATGAATACCATGTTTCTTATATAATTAATATAATTCACTAATTTGGTCTGTAGAAAAATTGGGAAGCTGTAGAAAATGACTGTAGACCACTGCAATCTCAAACAAGTGGTAGGTCACTCACATTGCTGTAACAGGTGTGAAATGTTGCTAGGATAGATGAATTTGAACTTAGGCATAGGAAATTCTGGAATTCTGATTAGCCAAGAGAATCGGAGTTTGCATTTACCTCAGATGAATTAAAACATTCACTGACAGTTTTGCATTGTGCTATTTTAGTTCTTCTGTCTTCTGCTATAATATATTCTGAAGATATCTGTATTGCCTGAACATCTCACCACAGGGTACGAACACAATGACATTACTCTGATTGAACAGAATGAGCAAGAGAGGGCTAAATCTTAATCTTTAGAACCTGGGTGCATCACACATTTGCTCCAGAGGGTAGAATACAAAGATATGAAGTCTCGGTGATTTGAGACTTTAGTCAACTTTTCAGGGCTAGGGCACATCAATCCCTAACCTTTAATACACGAGGCAGAGCTCTTGGTAGGCCTCCTTGAATTCTTGAGGCAGCATATCCCAGACCTAAGGATACTGCTCCAGATCTGTATACTGGGTGACGCAGAAGGCTGCCGATTTGCGTGGGATCTGGAACACAAAAGGGTTCTGCAGCAAGTCTAGGCTGAAGGACAAGCTGTTCTGCCACCAGGTGCCCATGGTCCATCAAGTCCTGTGGTGTTTGAGATGACAGTGACTGGAAAACACACTGTATGAAATATTTGTTAAACTCCTAAGAGAAAATTACAATAAAGTCTTTTGGGATTCTGGGACAAAGCCAGCCCATTCTCAGCAAAGATTTGTGTACCTTTTTAGAAGTAGCTCTTAGCATGTTGCAGGGCTTCTGTAGGTAGGAAACATTTGATGACAGGCCACCGAGTGAGTGTGCGTGACGGAACCGTCCCTATGATCTGAGTTATGTCAGACAGTCCAAGTCATAAAGTTAAATGGGCTCAAATGGAAGTTCATCCTAAAATGGAAACTCTATGTCTGAGGTTCAGCAGGAAATAGTTTGGTTAAGCTGAGCGAGCAGGTGTCTCACACTTCTAGGTCGCCCACTATGGCAGCACCAGATTCTCTTCTCCAGGGGTCACTTATGATCATATTCAAAGGCTAGGGAGTTCATACCAGTAACTAACAGAGGAGGAAAATGCCCAACTTCCAACTTATGGGTAGGTCAGTCCAATATAAAGGAAGAAGACGAGAATGAATTATAGCTACATTACTGTCACATTCAGGGGGTGATTGTGAAAGGCAGTGAGGAAAATATCTTTCTGTTGCACTGGATTTTGAGTAGTATGCCTGACTGTTCACTTTGTAGGAGGAAAGATGGCTGACCATGAGAATATGTGCAGATTCCTGGCCGTGACCAATGGTTTGACTGTCGGGTTATGATCCTGGAAGGAAAATTGTTAGAGATCAGACATCTAAATATTATAGTTTACAAGGATTCAGTATGCAAAATTGCATGGCTTCCAACTTACAATGAAAATGATGCCTAGTAAACTGATCACATTTGTCACAAGATAATTTTTTTTTGAAAAATTCCAAAGTTTTCGATTTAGATGAAAACATTTATTTTTAAGTATATTACAACTTTTGGACTATATTTGGTGGCATAGTGTGTATGTGAACGTGCGTGTAGAAAGAAAAAAATAATAAATTCTTTTTTTTTCTTCTTGTGATAGAATAAAACAGTTGCCATTAACCTGTACATGCTTGAATTCCTTCAGATATGGAAAAGAAAAATGCCAGTGCACCAGCATATAGGTTGCCACTAAATTATCTAATGATCACATTTCCTCACGGAACTGAATATTTTCTTACAAATATCTAGCGCAGAGTGAGATTTCAGTGACTCAAAAAATTAGGCTTGCCTCACTATGCTTAATATCAGGATTTCTTTAAGCTTCTGTTAGTTTCACTGTTGTACTTTAATTTTCTTAGTAATTTTATTTTTTGTTAGCCAGGAACATTATGTTCAGACTTCCAGAATTGACATACCTATAATATTCTATACAACCACACGCTTTCTGTATAAAGACTGGGCGGAAATCACATATTTTCAAAGGATTTTTGTCCTCATGGTGCATATTTCCATACAACCTGCTTATACATCACTGTGACAGACTAAGAAAAGGAGATATGTTCTCAAATAATAGTTATTTGCTATGGAAAGCCTAGTATAAATGCACCTAATATGAAAAATTTGAGCTTTCTTGCATACTGTAAATGCAGTAATTCCTGTAAGTATTGATACTTTATTAGTAACACACTTTGTCTAATGAAACCATTATACATAAAATTTCAGAGTAGTTTTGTGCCCATGTAGGCTTTTATTCCTACACTGGAGATATTTGACCATCGTTCCTCAATTTTAAGGAAAGAGATTGAAGTGTTACAATGATCTAACTGGTCCTCTAATAGTTAGGGCTTTCAAGTTTCTAAACCTACCACTTCCTTATTAAACTTCCCAAAGTACATGTCCTTAGCTTTCAATGGCATCTTAATGAAAATTATTTGAGAGTGAAATTTAAAGCGTGGCATTCAAGAGCCCATATATTTCATATCCTCAACTCACATTTTCCCCAGCCTCATGTATTACACGTACTGAATACTCTGTGCTCTAGACAAGTGAAAGCACTGAGCTCTCTGCTTTTCCACCAGCCTCAGAACTTAGCTAGCCTCTTAGACCATTGCGTTTCTTCTATAGTACCTAACGCAGTATGTAGGATATAATGGGTGCATACATGTCTATGTTTAAACAGGAAAACAATTATCCACTTCTACAAAAATATAGGCAATCAGTTGGAATATAGAACCCTCTAAACCAAGTCACATTGTTTTCTAGAGAGCCAGCCTTCTGAGTAAAAAACACTTTGGTGGGAGATAGAGAGCCTTGGATCTTCAGAAAGGGAGAATGTGTTATTTTGACTACACTGTTAAAGCATAATAATTAGTTGCAATTTAAATAGAATTCACTATTATAATCGGATATTTTATGGGAAGAATTACCTCTAGTCTCCTGGCTAGAAAATAATGAATACTCCACAATGCCCTTAGGGAAAAGAAAGCACTGGAGTTCCACATGGCTGAATTAAAAGAAAATTTTGGAATACAGACTTTCTATGGATGGGAATTATCTATGTTTTCAATAACACCTACACTCAGAGGATTATATTTTAATTAAGAGATCGTCCTATGTGATTTTTTTTGTTATGGGCAATACTACAGAGCCAGCTGGGAAGCCTGTCTACACACTAACTGAGAAGCAGAGAGAGCTCAGACTTTTTGTAATATGTACACAACTCTTTATGAAATCTTACTAGTATATATTTTTATAATTGTTCATTGCTTTTTCATGCTGGCAATGCATCATATCATTCCTCAGAAAGATAGATGGTTACTCACTTATTCACCATACATTTATTCAGTCCCTGTATGCCAGGCACAGAAGATGCAGAAAAACAATAAGATACTCTTTGCATGAAACGGCTTCTAGAACCCTTGGTAGACAAAAAATATGGACACAGATGCTTGAATTTTATTTGTCTTTTCTTCTTTTTTGTAGAGACAGGATCTCACCATGTTGCCCAGGCTGGTCTTGAACTCCTGGCCTCAAGTGATCCTCCTGCCTTGGTCCCACAAAGTGCTGGGATTACAGGCATCAGTCACTGTAGTGTAGAACACTACCACAAGTATATTGTGGTTAATTATATGTATGAATGTAAAGAAGCTTTTCTAGTTGTCTGTCCATCTTAGACTGATTAGAAGTTCTTCAAGTAGGTCAGGTGTTTGTGTTTATGTATGTTTGTGTGTGTGTGTGTGTGTGTGTGTGTGTGTAGATGTAATTATTCTTAAAATAAGTATTATGTATAAAGGAATGAAGGTACAAAATATATTTTCCATTAAAATATAAAATAAGTTTGGAAGAGATTTAGATAAAGCCCATATCAAAAATAGTTTTGTAAGCTAAGGAGTTTGAGCTGTACTATGGAAGCAATTAGAAACCATAAAGCATTGTAAGCAAGAGAATCAAGCTTAGACTTGTGTTTTAGAGAAATCAATGTGGCAGTAATGAGAAAAATATACTGGAAGGTGAAGGCAAGACTAGAAGCAAAGGCAACCAAATAATTTTCAAGACAATAAGAGATTTAGTTAACATGAAAAAGAAAAGAATAATGAATAGATTTGCTAAACAGCAGGAAAAATTCCTTGCTAGAACTTGATCAATTTGATGTGGGGGAATGGATGGGGAAGTATCTATCATATCTATCAGAACTTTTAAATTTCTTTTTGAGAATTAGAAAAAGGCTCCAAAAAAATTCAAGAAGAAGAACAGATTCAAGGAAAATATGATTAATTGAATTCAGAAATGATGAACTTGAGATGTTTCTGGGAAAATCAAGTGGAGATATTTAGTGGAGAGGACTGTCATAAATGTGGTAGTGATCACCTGTATATATGAATGCAAAAAATGTTTATGGTGATTCATATTAGGCTAATTAGAAGTACTCTGAGGAAACAGAGTGTGTGTGTGTGTGTGTGTGTATGTGTGTGTGTGTGTGTGTGTGTGTGTGTTATTGAATATGTACTTACTAAGCTTCATAAATGTTAGTATGAAAGGCCTGAGCTAGAAAAAGAGATTTAGTAGCTATTGTTGAAAAGATTGACCCAACATTATCAGAAGGTTGTTATTGTTTCAAAAAGAATGATTTTAAAGGATTGGTTACAAAGACATTGGCATTTAAGAGGAAGACAAAGAAAGAGGTTCAAATAAAAAAGTACACTAGGAGAAAATAATAAGAGAGATGGGGAAAGAATCAGGAGAGTGCACTGTCATGGCCTCTGTAGTTTCAGAATGTTTAAAAAGAGAATATTAAACTCACCTGAAAGATCAAGTAAGATAAACAGAAAAATTCCCACTGCGGTTAGCAATCAGATCGTTGTGTACCTTTGCCAGTAGGGTTAAGGTAGATACTAGATTGCTATTACCCAAGGATTGCAGGTAGAAATGCAAAAACTGTTCTTTCAAGATATGTACCTGAGATGAACAGAAAAAGGGCATCTAAGGGGGGTCATTTTATGGGTCAGCGATATGAGTATGTTACAGTACATAGGAAGATACTGGGATTGAAGTAGTGATTCCAAGAGAGCAAAAAAGTATAGTATAGATGGAATACATTTCTTGACCCGGGAATTGGATTAAATACATAGAACTCAGTCTTGAAAAACAAGAGATCAGAAAATTATTTGATAGATGCAGATTTAAGGATGATGTGATATGCATTCATAGGAAGATTACTGATTTTAAAAGTATTTGGAAAAGATCTCTGAACAATGTGCAACCTGGTGTTGCCCATAGAATTTTGTTGAACTGTACTGTGGACTCAATCAAGCTAAGAAATCATGAATTTTTATTTAAACCATGTTTTAAAATAAAATGACTATTTTTTTCCTATGTCACTCAACTTCTCCAATATAAAATTATGAATGTTAGGTATTAGAATCAATCCAGTACTGATGGATTTAATGTTGAGTTCATCAGATTAATGTGTATGTATTATATGTGTATGTATATGTATCATCACATGTATGTATTTTTTCCCTCATACAAACATACGTATGTTGCTTTTAATTATTTGGTTAGCTGACCAATACTTACTTGAGTTCATATTTGGTATTTGATAAGACATCCAACATTTAAAGAGTATTTCAATACACATATTATTTGCTTATATTTGCTAACAAGCAGAGGATTTGGAGAAAAGTAAGTCTTTGCATCACTAGTCCAGGACCATTTCAGCTCTGCTACAATCCCTCACTCTCAGCTGCCTATTAAATTTATTTCTTACTATCAGCAGGGTATGGTTAATGAATGTTAACCAAAGAATACTTAATAAAATAAGAAAGTTCAAATAAGCCACCGAATTGTAAAAGACTCAGTATGAAACCTAGCACATGAATATATTCATTATTCTTCTCATTTTTTTTTGAGAGAATATTGTTGAGACTTCTTTAAAATGTGGCCTTTGACACCATAAGAACCAACACGTCCCATTTAAAATATTTTTCAGCCTATGATCAATAAAGTCACAAAGGTCTGCAAAATTATGATAATATTGCTCATCTTCACACATTTTCTGTATATTTTGGTTATTTAGAAAATCATAATTTTTTATCATTGACTTTAAAATACCATTCCAAACTTGTAATGTATCTCTTGATCTGGGTACTTCCTATAGAGAAGGATAATGAAGCTCATAGAACCATCCACATAATATGACTTTGCTGCAAATAATATACATTTAGAAGGATACGCAGAGAAATTGAATGACTTTGCTAACAAATATTAAAAAGTCAAATTTTGTTAGAAAGCGTATTTGAATCTATCTTGTTAATGAGAAATAATGAAAAGCACAGACCTGAGCATTACAGATCTAGTGTTTTATATAGTCAAAACACTTCAAGCAGACACAATCTTAAAACCACATATATTAAGCACATCAGACATTTATTAACCAAAAACATTACATAGTGTTAAATTTGCCAAAATAAGAGCATATTCTTTTTATAACAATCTACAGAAATTTTTCAGATATATAGGAGTTTTCTAGAGCAGCGCTTTTTTTTTTTTTGAACTGGAGTGTCACTCTATCGCCTAGGCTGGAGTGCACTGGCATGCTCAGCCTCGACCTGCTGGGCTTAGGTGATCCTTCAGCCTCAGTCTTCCAAGCAGCTGGAAACTACAGCCACCACACCCGGCTAATTTTTGTGTTTTATTTTAGAGATGAAGTCTCACCAAGCTGCCCAGGCTGGTCTCAAACCCTCGGCTCAGGCAATCCTCTTGTCTCGGTCTCCCAAAGTGCTGGGATTACAGGCTGAGCCACTGTGCCCAGTGGAGCAGTGCTTGTAAAACAATCAGTGGTGATCAACCTTTTTCTCCCTTCCACTCTCCTCCTATCTTCCCTCCTTCCTTCTGTTTCTCCCTCCTTTTCTTTATTTTTCTTCTCTCTTTCAGTCTGTCTAGTCTTTCCAACCCATTGTAACCAAATACTTTTGGAAAATATCATATGTTTGCTACCAGTCCCTTGACTTCTACTGAATTTCTTTTGACTCAAAAGGCCTTCAATATTCCCTTTTCCGAAATTCTTCCTCATTCTTCCCTTTATGTCTATAAGAATCATATCCTTATAAACAATACTGTCAAGAACTATGAAAAATCTGTGATTTTACCCTACTTGTAGTCTAGCAAGTTAGTCTGACACAATTCCATAGATTAGGAGGAAGATATGAAACTCCCGGGTCAGAGACAAAGTACTTGGCTTTTTTGTGGCATAAAAAACAACAGAGCAGCATGTTTGCGTGAGTTTCCCTTGTCTAGAAGTCTCACAGGGATGTGCAAATGGGCCCAGGTGGGTTGCATCACATAGAGAAACCCTAAGCTTAGGGAACCTAGATTTTTTTACAATAGAACATATGCATGCCTGCTTCTTCTTTCTCCTTAGAGAGTAATTATCTTTATTAGACAATAACATACCTGCTCTTTGTTCTAGGTGGAGACTTCCATGACTTTTTGCTATACAAACTTTCTTAAAAAGACAGTTTTGAACAAAAGCAGTTAGTACTTTTGCTCACAAAATGTAAAGAAATATAGGACCCATGGAGAATTGGCTATCAGCAATAAATTTTGTCTCAGATTTTTTTCAAATACCTACTTGTAACAGGTTCTTGACATCCTACCTTATTCCTTTAATTTAGCATAATTCTTTTGTGTATTTTAATCTCCAAGTGAATGACTTTTACCTATTTTTATATGTCCTTTATACTGTCAATGAACACAACCATTTACAAAATCTAGAACTACCTCAGGAACTTTTAGACAATGATCAATTTAGTCTGCTTGACTCTGTCCTGCAGAAAACGTACAAGTGGTATGTTTATATGTTTGTATTGTGGATTTTTAAAAATAAATTATTTTCTTGTTTTGTTAAAGAGTTGACATAGTTCATTTTTTAAACATAATAATTGATCATTTAATGGATTCCTTCGTGTTTTTATTCAATCTACATCTTTTCCTTGTACGCATATATTTTGACCTCATTTTTTTTCCTCTAATCATGTCTTGCTTTTTCTTTGGCCAGACCAGTCCCAATGATGAGAATTTTGTGGAGGTGTGTACAATGCTTACTATTTTAGTAGCTTTATTTTCTTACATGGCCCTTTGTATTTGACTATATTTTATTACGAATTGTTTTTATTAGTTTCTAAGCAGCAGGGATAAAGTGGTAATGGCTGCTTAATTTATTTGTACCTTGGCCAGGGGTACAAATGGCTGCTTAATTTATTTGTACCTTGGCACTGATATATTACTCTGATAAACAAGCATTGTTTGATTATTTGATTATGTTTCAGTGCTTCGTGATATTTAGAGAAGGTAGAGAAAGTTGAAATTTTAAAAAATAGTTTTTTTATTGAGGTGATACAATTCTCATTTCTTTAAAAGAAAGTAGTCTTGTGTTTATCTCATTCACTAAAGGCCCATATAGTCCAAGTCATTTTAGGGCTCTGTAGGGCACACAATATATACTCAAGATGTTTTAACTCTTAATTAGAGTTGCGATACCATGAACCAAATATCCAAATAAATATCCAAATAAGCAACTCATGATGTAAGTGATTTTGAAAGAGCAAGGCTGAAAATGAGTCTGCAGCTAGAGAAAATAAAAATAATAACAAAACATTTTCTTCTGAAAATTGAGGAAAATCATTGAAAGATGTACATGCTTATTTAAGCTAACAATTCAGTCTAAAGTATAAGGCAAATGTTTGTAATCTCCTTTCACCTTACCAAATTAACTAATAATAACAGTATTGACTTGTATTTTTACCTATTTTTATAAATTATCATATGATCATACATAAATGCAAGGTTTTCGGTTGCAACTCTTTATGATAAAGGCTGTTATACATACTCATATGTTTATGATTTATATAACAATATGCTTAGTTTAAAATTATACTGGCTTGTTTTGTCAACAAATTAATACACACCTAATTTGTTGATTTGACTATCTGCAAAATAATTCCATAGTACAGATTTGATATAATTATTAAATAACACCCTCATTGATAATTGTTATTTTTTCTACTACAAATAAATATAATAAAATCCTTGCACATACATTTTAAGAACAGAATATTTCATTCCTAAGAGGTCATTTCATAATATGGAATTTCTAAGTCGAAGGTTACAGTATTTTAGATTTTGGTAGCTATTGTTAGATTTCTTTAATGCCATTTCCCAGATTATTTTCAAAAGCCACAGAATTTCTTCTTCACCTATTAGCATGATAGTTCTACTATCACTAGAGACTATTTTTTTCAAAATATGTTTTTAAATATTTTTAAAAAATATTTATTTGATTTATATTTCTTTGATTACTAAGATTAAGCATGCTTTTATATGTTTTGGCCATTTGTAGTCTCCTTGTGTGGAAAGCCATATACTTTGGGCACTGTTATTGATTTTTTTTTGGTCTTTTAATTGGTTTGTATTTGTTATTTTTAAAGGAAACATATTCATCCTATGTCTGTCATTTGTGTGGCAATTATTTCCCAAGTTAATAATTGTCTATATACTAGTTTTTGTTGTCTTTTGCCATGCTATTAAACAAATTATGCATAGTGCTATATACCTTCCCTTTTCCTTATAGCAGCTGAGATTTCTATATTGCTTAGGATAATCTACCTATTTCTAATATTTCAAAGTTTTCTTTTCTTGATAAATGCTTGTGGCCTTATGAATGTGAGGTAGTAAAATTTATAAAAAGAATTTGTTCCTTCTGAGCTTGGACCTGAGTAGCTGTATGAGTTTGGGGAAGTTACGAAGCCATTTTTCTAATTCTCGTTCTTATACTTATTTTTCTAGAACTTTGATTCATTAATGTGAAAATCATGTTCATATTTTAGAAACTAAATATATTTTATTCTTGGCTAGGTCATTTTTATTCCAATAGAGCCTTAATTATATATATATTTGTTTCTGTATCTTTCAGGACCTTGATTGATCTGGTTAGTTATCTGTGAAATGGGACTAATGCATACAAGTAGTAAGTTTTTGAGTGTTATTTAAGATAATGTTTTGGAGAAGTGGGCATTATACATCAACATGAAATTGTAGGTATTTAATCAAATTCTCAGCTTATATAAAGTTGAGATTTAAAACGGACATATTATGACAGAATAAAGATGCACAGAATATAAAAATAATCTCAATAAAAATCCTGGATTATCTCTAACTGTCTATATGCCTATATCCATATCATTAGTAGATACACCTGCTATGTTTTAAGTATTTTACCGGGTACCTATACATCGATCCTATAGCTGTCACAAAGTACATGTTCCTTGAATCGGTTATCAAGATCCCTTGGATTATTTCTCAATGAGTAGGGTGAGGAGTCTCATAAGCTTTTGGGCAGAGAGACTAGCATAACCTTCCAATATTGCTCCATAAGTCCAGGCGGTTGATAGAGCCAGATTCGCCAGAGATGAATAGCAGAATTAAATCCCGAAGGTGCTCACTTACAATGAGTTCAATTTTTGTTTGTTTATTTGTCTTTCTCTTGATAAAAAACTGAAAGTCTTCATAATCATTCTTGTTCTCCCTCACATATTTCAGATTTATAGTCAAATGAGATCCAGCTTTTTACTGAGTCTCTCTGATTAAGTCATACTTATATATAGCTGGTTACATACCTGTCAGGGGTGAACACTTAAAACTATAAATAAGGCTCCATCATTCATTGTTTAAAACTCCTCAATGACTTCTTATTGAATTTAGAATAAATGTATACTTCTTACTTTTGTTTCCAAAGTCTCACATCTTTTAAAACCTTCTTATCTCTCTCCCACAATGTTATATCACTCTACTATTTGTTTGGTCTTCCTACACACACACAGGCTTTCTGTCGATTCTTCAATAATTCCAAACTTGTTTATTCACATTGGTTTGCAATGATCTTCCCAGTGCTCTTCACATGACCAGTTCCTCATGATATATCAGCCCAAACAACCCCTCCTCTGCCACACACTTACCCAATCTGGTAGGCACTAGTCACTTTCTATTGCTTCTTACTTTTAATTCCCTGCATGCAAACATCTTTTTATGTGTGTGTGTTTTGTCTCCCCTAATTATTTCTGTATGAATTTTCAAAAGAAAGAATTTAAAACATTACCCAGTCTCACAGTAAGCAAATGGAATTGGTATTTAAACACATGTAAACTAAACTCAATGTCTATGCACTAACCACTCTTTTGAATGTTTTGAGAAGGGTGTAGTCAAGTATGGGAAGTACTGCTAAGAAAAATAGTCGAATGAGATAACTAACCTGAGTCTATATGGTTTAGTAAAAAAGTCATTGTTTAGAATTTTCAGAAGCTTCTTACTTTCCTAGAGTGTTGGGGCAGACACCAAACTGTACTCAACAGGAAACTGAGAAGTAAACCAGTTTTGAGAAAATCTGTGTAGTGACAAGGTTTGTCTGAGAATAAATAGAGTACTTCTCAGGCAAGAAAAACTTGAGTCTTAGATGTTGATGAGAAGAAGCCAAACAAAGATGATGAGGTTAGCAGAGTGATGAGAGGGATAGTCCATTGAGCTAGGTTCTCATGAAGATGGAAGGAATGAAAGTGAGTGAGAACGGACAAAGAAAAGATTTGCCATTATTTGGGAGAAAGAAAGGCAGTTTGGCATAGCAATTAATAGTAAATAGTTTAGAGTTAGTCCTAATTTAAACTTTGATTATCATCAGTTTCTTTCACTGTAAAATAAAAGATTCAATAACTACTTTGAAAGTTGTACAGATTTGTGAAAACCAGAGAAAAATTTGTATCTAGGGACTTAGTATGTAGTAGGAACTCATAATACAGCATTAGCTATCATTATGTAATAGTTAAACAGTTTATCCAAAGCCATGTTCTTCTGGTAAGTGCTAACCAAGTCATGAACCTTGAGTACAAAGCCAACCATTACTATGCTTCAGGTTAAAGTGCTTCCTAAATATCTTACGTGTCTTTTCCTCGAAAGAGAGTATGTTTTGTCTTATTTACACAGACATAACAACCCTTCACATATTGCTAATACAATGTTTTATGTGAGATATTTGAAGAGAAAGGAGAACATGAGCAAGAATGTGCTAAGGATGAATCACTGAGGTTATAATTATTGAAGTGAAAGCTGAACTTCTACTTGTCTACACTACAGGATTAATTGATGCCACCTAATGTGAGGACAACTATCTTACTTGTTGAGAAAAAATTCAATTGTTAACTGCCATCTCTGCCCCTGTAATGAACACACGGTGAATGGCGAATGAGATTCAAGCTTGAAAAAGAAATATCAACTAAGGTATCAGTCAAAATCTTCTTCTACCCTGCTTTTTCCTGCCTGCCTGTTATTATATCTTCTGCTTATATGTATGCTTTTCTCTCTAATAGCATGGACTTTGGTATTACTTCCATCAGATCTAGTCTTTTGTCTACACTATAAATTTTGGAATTTCTGACAGCCTACACATAGTTTGGCTGATAAAATGAAATTAAATAATGCAAGTTTTAGCCGGGCTCGGTGGCTCAGCCTGTAATCCCGCGCCTTTGGGAGGCTGAGGTGAGTGGATTGCCTGAGCCTGCGGGTTCGAGACCCCCCTGGGCAAGCGAGACCTCATCTCTACAATAAATCAAAAAATTAGCCGGGCGTGGTAGCGCGCGCCTGTAGTTCCAGCTACTTGGAAGGCTGAGGCGGAAGGATCGCCGGAGCCCAGAAGGTCGAGGCTGCGGTGACCAGGAGCGGCCACTGCACTCCAGTCTGGGCGACGGAGTGAGACTCCAACTCAAAAAAAAAAAAAAAAAAAAAAAAACTATGCAAGTTTCGTGTCTTACATAGAGCAGGTAAATTGCATGCTTTGTGTAGAGTTGTTTCTCTCTCCTTTTTTGTCTATTTCATCTCATCATGGGATTTCTTCTACCCCTTCAATAAAGACAATTCTCAAATCTTTATTTCTAGTTTCATTTTTCTAATTGCTTACTTTTGAATTCTTCAAGGCCCACAGCAAAAATTACATCCTTAATTGCAATTTTTATTAGCAAAACATAACAAACTTTCTTTCCTTTATATATTCGAGTATCTTATTTTTTGTGTGATTTTAAATTTTTTTACCCTAATTTATCTTTCCAGATAGACTGTGTAATCAGAATCCATACCCCATTTATTTTTAGTGGGAAACAATTATTAATTCAATGACTATGATACTAGGTCAGTGAAAGTTACATAAAATCTGGTAGATATATTTATTCATTGATTATACTTACCAATGAAAACTAAAGGGAAAACTTTATAATGGGCTTTGGCGGTTATCAGTAGGTTATTATATTTACAAGAGCACACCAAAGTATCTTTGAATATTCCACAGTCATACACTTAAGGGAAAGAGAAGACATACATTTTATTTTTTTAAAATTTATTTTATTTTAAAGAGGTAGGGTAGAATTCAGGATTAGGTATACATTTTCAAGCTGCTGTACATTATTTACCTGACTTTTTTGTTGGAATGAAAATGTTTACAATCGTATAACTATGTAATTTTGAGATAGAGCATATCTACTTTTTATCCATCAAAATTTTCAAGGAAAATAACCTCTTTTCTGTTTATTTCAACAGTGCCATATCTAGAATTACCATTTATTTTCAAGAATAGCATATTTGTTTTCTATTCATAATATAAAATTCCTTCATCATCAGTTTGTGGTTTACGTTCAACATATTTCAAATTTATCAGTCCATTACATTGCCATTCAAATGTAATCTTCAAAAGGTGTGTTTTTACTTAAAAGACCTAGTAACACAATATTTATTGTACTTATGGTCAGTGTCATGTTATTTCTAACTACACATATACATCCAGATATATTTGAATATAACATGCTAATCCTTAAGTCTAAAGCCCATAAGATAGTTTTAATGGTTTCTATTCTCTACGTTCATTATAGATTTTGGGGGGGCATGCAGACATTATTAATAAAGTGCTTTCAATTACATTCGAGAAGGAAACTGTACGTCAATGACATTATTAAGTGACTAATTATTCTAAACTGAAAAATCTTATTTAAAATGAGGCGCTAGTAAAATAAGCAAAAGGATTCTCCTTTAATAAACGTAATATGCAGCATTAATGTAAACTTTAATACATCTAGCCTGATATATTGAAATTAACTTTGATTCCTAGTGTAAAAAATTAAAAAAGTAAAAGATTTTTCTTTACAAAAAAAATTTCTCTTTCTGAAAACAACTCATAGCAGTTTCAGATTAAAATGCAAAATATGATTTTTAAAAAGAAAGAAAAACAAGAACTCTAATGTTCTTTATGGCTGCATGAAATTGGAAGTATAATGAGAAATATATTCTTGCTTGGTTAAACATTTTTCACTGGTTCGTTTAGACACAAAATTAAAATAAGTTTCTATCTGGTTTTCTCCAACACATTTTGCAGCAATTTATCTTTTGAAATGGTCAAAACAAATTTTTTTCCCCGTATGCCTTCCCTAATCTTCCATGCTTATTGTGTTTAAAAGTTGGATCTCCTTCAGAGGTTTCTGGCTTCTTATTTTCTTATAGACATGGTTAAGAAAAATATATCTGCTGGAGGTATAGAGCATATCAGTAAAGAATAGATGTGGTACCTATGCATATACAACATTAAAATAATTAGAGTATTGATATTAAAGAAGTCACAAGGACAAAATGCTGGCCTTTTTTTGTAAAAATATAACCTTGGGAAAACCAAACAGACAAACAGGAGATATAGGTGATTTACTTGGTGGTGTTGTGTGCAACGGAGCAAATATGCTGCGTCAAAATTAAATTTTGAAATTATAATGAAACCGTAGTTCTAGTTCCTATTCTCAAATATATGAGAGGGGATCCAGAAAACACCAGAACTTATTTATAAAAAAATTGTGACTTTGTTCTTACACGTTTAAACTTCTGTCACCTTCAAAGTACATTTTGTTTGATGCAATACACCTATCGAGACACTTTTCTGCTGCTCGAAACAGTTTTTGAACTTGTTAATGTTGGTGCCTTTTAGTGCTTCTACTGTTTCTTGTTTCCCTTCGTTGACATGAGTAAAATATTTCCCTTTAAGGATTTTTTTCATCCGGGGAGCAACAGTAAAACAAGCTGCTAGGGGTGAGATCGGGTTTGGTCAAAAACTGCTGAACACAGCCCAGTGTGGGCAGGTGCACTTCGTAAATCACCTGATATGAAATGGGCAAACACATTGAAAGAATATTCAAAAGAATATTCAATGAAGCCAAATGCAGCCTCTCACAACAACGCTTGCTGGTACACTGATGCCTATGGGTTCTTAGAACTCTTACTTACGGGGGAAGCCTGTACTACAAAGGGCCCGCCCTACAAAAGAGAATTCTGGTGGTTTTTTTGAGTCCTCTTCATATATGGTGTTAACCAATCATAATATTCCATGATCGCGAGAATGATTCTTCAAAAGTTAATATCTACATATATATACTTTGTTTTTATAAAAGTTTCAAAGATAATGATACTGATGTTATTTTGGTTGACTTTATCAGTATTTGATGGTTTCGATAAGTCTGATATACATGGCTTATAATAAAATAAACCTGGAAGATATATTTATTAATTAATTATACTTACCAATGAAAACTAAAAAATGGGCTTTGGCAGTTATCAATAGGTTATTACATTTACAAGATCACTACAAAACACCTTTGAATATTCCATAGTCATATGCTTAAGGGGAAAAAAAGGACATACATTTTTACTTAAGGCTTTCTTGATTTTGATAAACCATGTGATCTACAAGGGTAGAAAGAAATTCTGTTTTTTTGTTTGTTTGTTTAACAGTTATGGCTCTAACTTTTAGCATTTTGCCCAAACAACAACAAAAAACTCTTGATAAGTGTACATTAAATGAATATGCATATGCCTACATTGGAAAATGATGCTTCATTTATTCTGATTTTATGAAGGATTTTTAACACCTTGTGTAATATATGAAGGCCCAGTTTTTAAGATATCAGTTTTTTAAAAAAAGAAACACTAAGTTCAGCAACTACCTTAAATGAGAACTAAAAAGAACTGTGAGTCAAAGATTCCAATGTTCAAGTCAGTATTGGCCTATTCTCAAGAGCCAAAGAAGTTCTTTCTGAAGATGTATAATTAAAAAAGGTTTAGAGAGAAGCTCTAATTTTCCATGGAATTAAATTCCCTAAAATTACAGTTGTCCAGTTATAGCTGGTTTCTCGGCCTCTCTATGAAGAACTCACCACATTTTGTTGAGCTTTCTGCAGCATTTAGGCTCAATTTTAAAATGTCACTGTTGCCTTTCCAATTTAAGGCAGCGACAGAAAAACGAGGATGCATTTCTTTTGTTTCTGGATTGATTACAAACATTTTCTTTGTTGGCTGAATGCCTAGCTCTTGCCTACTAGAATAGAAAATAAAATAGGGAATTATTAGCTTATGTTAACTGTTTAAGACCAAATAATTTCCAGGCTAAAAAAACCCACATGACTGTAAAAGTTAATTTAATCAGGATAAGACCCAAGTTAGAAGATCACAGGAAAAAGTGTCTTTCAAAAATTTTTTTAGAAAGCTATTGGTAGTTTCAAGAGACCGCCTCTGAAAGCCAAATCTTGGTAGTTTCAAGAGACCACCCACAAAGCCAAATCTTGCTCATGAATAATCTCGATAGTCCTCTACTCTTCCTAAGCAAAAGTACAAAGTGTGACTATAAATAATCTCTTCGTATAAACATGTCTAAATTTACTCCTTCAAAGGGGTACTATCTTTTAAAATGGACAACTTGGGAGAAGGTCTAGTTATTCCATTACACAAAGAATTTGGAAAAACTCTTACTGTATTTTCTTGCAAAGATGTGCATCGTGCAAAAACAAAAATCAATCTTAGAACCATTAAAAACACAGACTATTTGGGGCCAAATTTGGCACAGCCCAATTCCATCACTTACATTATTCATGAGTCTTGGTTTCAAATAAGTTCCATCTTTTTTTCTCAGATGAAGTCCAAATTTAAAGCCCAATACTATTGGACGAGTCAATAAAATATACCACAGAGTAAAAAGCTACTTCCAAAAGAGATTTTCCAAACTGCCTAATGAGATGGACATGACACAGAATTGGGACAATAAACATTTTAAGTTTGGATACAGGCTTAAAAAGTCAGTCATATATATATATTTAATGTACTTCATAAATTGTGAGTATATAATCAATGTTGGAAACGCTCACTTTTTCTTATGCTCTAAAATACATAACACATACATAAGATAGTACCTTCAGAAATATTTTAAATTTGTGAATCTCTAGCCATCTACTGTGAAATGCTTATAGTTTCAAATGGGAGTCAATAAACAAATACCTGGCTTTTCATTATGCCTACACGATTAATCAGAAGCAAAGTCATGGGTAAACAGAGAAGCCTTAACTGAGTCCTCTGTCAGTCTCCCTGATATGGACAAGGCAATCGTCTACAAATATTAAAATCAATTCAAGAAAATTATTGATTTGTATTTTATTTTCAATTGCCCAAAACATAGACAAATCTATTTTTTTGGTGCATTTTCCAAATTTCAATATGATTATATTTCCTGAAAATAAATTCTAAATAAATCAGATAAGTAAGTTTAACCTATGCCGAATTACATTTTGGACATATTTGATATTTTAGTTTATCTACTAAATACCATACTTCATACTCAAAAGGTGATATTAATATACAAGAATACCTAGAAGGTATAATGAACTCATGGGTATAATGAACTCATCTATAGTATATAACTTCTTAATCTCATTACTGTAAATATTCTACTTGACTCATCTTAGAGAAGCACAAAATCAAATGCTTGGCTTTTAAAATTATTGCATGCACGGATATATGAAAGCGGTAATCTATCAATGAATATTAATTGAACACCTACAGTACACAAGAACCTGTATAGAATACAAAGAAATAGTTAATGGTCTCGAGTTATGACAAAATTCTTGGTGAAGTATAGACATGTACATAAAGCTCTTTCGGGAAATACAGTCTGAAGCTATGTGAATTTAAGTTTCAAAATAAGATCAATAGAACAGTTACGTAAATATCAAGCAAATGAGAGAAGAATACTACAAACTGAAAAACTTCAAACTTTTTTTCTCTGTTCTAAACACTAACTGTCATGGCTTTATTTTCTAAGGATAGATTCTCATAAAAAACGTATCAATTTTAAGCTTTAGTCTGCAAACTTACATCTTTGTAAATTGCATATTATTGACTAATTGAGTAAAGAAAAGTTAAGGAAGAAAAAAATGAACAATATCAAATGATTCAAATTTGTTTCTTGATAACATAGGCAGTGAGTTATTTTATATATAAAGTCCAACCATTATTATAAAAAATAATTTCAGAATTTTCATGGCATTGAAATGACTTTGAAAAGCATTAGAGCACTGAAGCATATTAAAGAATAGAAGATTTATATCATGGAAAAAAGCAAGCAAATGTTTTTATTTCTGTTTATTGTCCCAATTATGCCAAGTACTTGACTTAATTTGTTCTCGTCCTCATTAAATCTAAAAATATAAAGATGTGTTGAGAATGCATGCTCCTCTGAAATGTTGGTTGAGAATTATGAAGACATATGAGATTATTTTCGTTTATTTTATACTTTTACTGAAAGATATGAGTGCTATTTTCTGCAGTCAAATAATTAAAAGTTAAGCTTAATTTTAAAGTCTGAGTTGTTCAAAACTGAACCCCAAATTGATATGGACATATGTGGTAAGTGTGAGTCAACACATATCTAAGAGAAATTTTTTTTTTTTTTTTGAGTTGAAGTCTCACTCTGTCACCCAGGCTGGAGGGCAGTGGCATGCTCCTGGCCACCACAACCTCGACCTGCTGGGCTCTGGCGATCCTTCAGCCTCAGCCTTCCAAGTAGCTGGAAATACAGGTGCGTGCTACCACACCTGGCTAATTTTTGATTTATTGTAGAGATGAGGTCTTGACAAATTGTCTGAGTGGATCTCGAACCGGTGAACTCAGACAATCTTCTCACCTGGGCCTCCCAAAGTGCTGGGATTACAGGCTGAGCCACTGAGCCCGGCCTACTAAGAGAATTTTAAGAAAAATCTGATCAATTAAGTATTAAGTTCTGTTTGTGATTATTCAGATTTGGAGGATGAGAAAAAAAGAACATGCTTATGTTTGTTTTGTAAAATTTATACAATAGGATAAAAAAAGAAAGAGTAAGATTCACTGACAGACAAATACTATGAACGTATTTTAGTATCAAATGTTGATAAACTTCAGCTCATTAAGTACTTAATACCTCTGAACCAATAAGAATCCAGTTTCTACCTCCAGTAAGTAGACTTAAAGGTATTTTATCCATAGAGAAGAAAAAAGTTATTTCTGATATTAGTTTAAGGTATACTTCTGACTCACACATGGAGGAGGGCATCATATGAGTTCTGAGAGAACAGGTCAAACGGCATGACCTTTATAATCTGAACTGCTCCCTGATATTTGAATCAAAGACTGAGATCCAGCTAGACCAGTGATTCTCAACTGGAGATAAGTTTAGCCTCTGCCCCAAGGGACATTAGAGATGTCTGGAGACATTTTTGGTTGTCACAGCTTTGAAGAGACAGATGCATTTTGCTGGCATCTAGTGTGGAAAGCACGGGAATTCTGTTAAACATCCCACAGCATAAAGACAGTCCCTTACAACAAAAAATGATCTGGACCAAATTGTTAATAGTGCCAAGGTTGAGAAATTTTGAGCAGATCCATTGCTTTCTCCCTGTTGAGAAATAGCTGAAATTGGGGTTTTGCCTATTGATAAAACTAAATGTTTCATGAAAAGTTTCCAAGAAAAGCTGGAATCAGCCAACCCTCACCTAGCCATAAACATTTCCTGTTGTGGTATCATGTGGGAGAAATTAGAGTTGTGGTCCATGATGAACGCCAATACTTCTTTCTTTGTCAATCTAATTTTTTGTCAATTGAAAGGGCCTTTTCATAAAAGTGCTCAATTAATTTGCTCATGGGAGCGGGCTGGGAAAGACAAGTTCATCTAGTTTCCCCTGCCTAGGATTCACACGTTATTTCAGAGCAGTGAAGAGGTATGATTCCCAGCCATGGAGAAAGTAGAAGGTACTTATAGGAGATCTGGGAAAAAGAGAGAGGGACATAATTCATTGAAAAAAAATGATCTAGGGAAATCCATTTTATCTTTAGAAGTGTCACATGAGTTACTTGTAAAATATTCTGTATGATAACATAGGGTTCTTCTATTTGTTATTCTATACATCAGAAGATTATTCATTTCCAAGTTCATCCAGAGACATAAGAAATGTGAAAAAGTAATTCATACAAAGAGAAAAACAGAGATGTCTAACAACTGATAAAGATGGCAGTTAGAGTAAGTCTTGTCTATTTCTATCAGTGACACATTATCTTTTCTTAATCAAACCTCATGGAAGAATTCTTGGCAGGTAACAAATGCTCAATAAATATTTGCTTCATGAATAAATGGTTCCTTATCCGAATTCTGAATTCTCTTTTAAAGCGTCACTAGCTCTCATTCATTTTATCAGATTGTTCTCAAACTCTGATTTTTCTTTCTTCAAATTTTTTTGCTAACATTTGTTTCTTTTATTTATTTATTTATTTTTGAGCTGGAGTCTCACTCCGTCGCCCAGACCGGAGTGCAGTGGCCGCTCCCGGCCTCTGCAGCCTCGACCCGCTGGGCTCCGGCGATCCTTCCGCCTCAGCCTTCCGAGTAGCCGGAATTACAGGCACGCGCCACCATGCCCGGCTGATTTTTTGATTTATTGCAGAGGTGAAGTCTCGCCAAATTGCCCAGGCGGGTCTCGAACCCTCGGGCTCAGGCAGTCCACTCACCTCAGCCTCCCAAAGCGCGGGATTACAGGCTGAGCCACCGAGCCCGGCTTGTTTCTTTTTTTAAAATGGCACTGTCGATTCTTGTCATGGTTTTCTGATTGTTTTTATGTTTTTCGTATTAACATTCTTTCAAAGACCTTGCTGCCAAATTACTTGTAAAACTTTCTGCACACTTTTTAATACCTTTACCACATTTAAGAGTTCCTCATTATCTAAATGGAAACTTTTTTCTTTTTAGTTTAACAAAATTTAACTGAAAATCTTAATATACTTTCACTAACTAGCTTGGAATTTTAAAGTTTATCTAAATTACTATCTTTAAAAAATTATTTTTGGCAAAGTAAGTAAGAAGGCCAGTGTGTCATAGGACAGAATTTTCATTAACTGGAAATAAAAAGACTTGAAACCATGCTTGACTTTTGATAAACCTCTTAGATAATTTCAAAGATGCATCTCAGGTATACAATGCTTTATAACTTTATAATGTTGGAGGAAGGAAAAATATTATCTGATATTTGGATTCTAGTAAAAAAACACATTTTGCTCAATAGTTTCATGAAGGAAAAAAATTATGAAGAAGTTAAGGTTTGGAGGCTTAGAGCCCTTTGTTGCCTTATGGAAAATTAAGCTACAGAAAATATTAGGAGGAAGAAAATAAATTATTTACCACATAATTGAAGAGAAATTATTCTTTCATAAAGAAAAAGTTTAAACACGAAATGTTTTTGTCTCACTCATCTTGGCTTCAATCAGTCCAGCTGCCACTTAGCAGTGAAACAAGCCATTTCTCTTTTATCACTATTATTGTGTTTGAATCATCATGGCCTTGGAATGAACTACTGCAGGAAAATGGCTTGAAAGAAATACATACATATACATTGGCATCATTCTTCAGTCTCCTCTTTTTTAGTAGCATTGCTTTCAAGCCAAGTTGGCGCTTGTCCAAGATGGAAAAAAAAAAAAGCATCAGTTAAACAGCTGGTACCAATTATACTAACTTCAGTGGGACTACATGCTCAAGTATCCAAGTAGCCAACTGGATCTATGATATAATGGACTTATTATTTCTTAACTTGACCATGGTGCTTAAGCTCTGTTTTCCCATTGCCTCCGATTTAAGGTAATCGCCAGAATGATGCCACACAGCTTTGCAACAAACAAGTGTTATCATTTTAGTGTGATTGTATAAGCTCATAAAAATCATTGCTTAATTGTGTACACACATGAGTAGATCTTATTTTGTGGGAAAGGAACAAATGAGAAAACTGGATATAAAAGTTTGAATAAATATGTATTTGGTAAACAATATATTTTGACACATATCACAGGGATATGGAACTTGAGAAAGAAAAATATACTTGGATAATGAACAAAAAAATGCACACCACAGTCTATTTTTTCCAGCACCAAAAATTGTTAAAACTATAGCTCCTCTTAAGTTCATTTACAGAAAGAGTGAGAAAACTAAGTGGATTATAAACTATTGATTCACTTAAATGTTTGTATTCAGAAGGATGTGAATTTTCATCACACATGCTTATATTTATACTTCATTTTTTTAGAGTTATCTCAATTTGTAAGAAGCTTAGATTGCAGTCCTAGCTCTTTGAGATGCTTGTTCTCTGGAGCCAGGGAGTAAATGTTGGCAATAATATTAAATAAAATTTGGATAGGAAAAAATTCAGTTCATAATTTTACTCTCTACAAAGTACAAGTCATACATTTGGCAAGACATACTGGTTTTCGTATGCTCTACTCTGAAATAGAAACTCTCTAAAGTTTACTTTAGGAAAAAAAATCCATTCCTCTCCATCAAGACTAGCATCTCACACATCACAAAGAGGAATTTGTAACTAGGCAACCAAGGTCAGTGAGACGGTGACCAAGGTTTGGAGAACCAGCTGAACACACACACCAGTCAGACGGAGAATTCGAGCTGCAAGGAAGAAAATGAATGTAGTATTTTGAAGCACTCATTTTTAAAACCTATCATTCCATAACACTATGCAGGTGTACACTATGAAAAACAGCTGCTCCAAACCCACGTTTTGAATCATAAAATTATATTCCAAAGATTTTCCATTATAAATGCACCCTGATTAGGCAAGAATCTGGAAAATAAACAATGACAAGAAAAAAACAAAAAACACTCAAAACTTAGACGTTTTTCTAACATGGGTATTTCACTTGAATGGTAAATGAATACTTGACTTTCCTAGGCAAGGAAAGAAAGGATAAATTTGCTAATTCTTATGGTCAAGGATGTTAAAAATAGATGAAATGCTTTTATGAGTTCTCATGAACTGCTTCCAAGTAACTGAAATTGATGTCTGGATTTTTTATATTGACACACAGCATAGCATATTGATCAATACTACAGAATTATGGCAGCTATCAGAATTCTGGAAGGCAACAAATATGACTAAAATCAAATACTGTTATTGATTTTAAGTTGGTTGTAGAGTTTTTCAGAATCCCAAATGTGTTAGTTTTCAAAGCTCAAAAATTGTCATAGGTCTGTAGCCTCAAGTAATTATATCAGAAAATTGTATTGAGTATTACCGTCATTTACACTGTTAATAGTTGGAGTGTCTCTTAGAGTAAGCAGTATTCTGAACAACTTTAAAACTTGTATGTGATTTGGTTATTATTCTTTTTGCTTAATTTCCATTCGTTTTTTCAGAAGACATGTTCATATCTGTGTAAAGAGATGGCCATTTCTTACGGTATGCACCAAAATGCTCAGAGACGCTCTTAGACTATCCTGGTTGAGTCAAATTGACATTTAATTTTATGACATCATATTTAAATTCTTCTAGTCTTAACCTGATGATGAAATCCTGAAAGCAATTTTATCCATATACACCTTTTATAGGAAATATATATTGGTGTAGAAATAAAAAAATGTAGAATGTATTCATGAACTCAAAATGTCAAATCAATTTCACATGTTCTTTAAAAAAAATTCATGCATTCACTTTCTCTAACTCTCCTCTCTCTTTCTATTTTTACCAATTACACATTTAACTAAGCTTTAATGAGGGCATCATTAAGTATAATCTTGTTGTTGGTTTAAAGAGAAACAAGTATATTACAGTAATACTGTGTTCACTGGATCTGAGTATTATCACCTGAGCATAGACTACTGACCCCAAAACTACAGGCAATGATTCACATCTTCCTACATAATATTGAGGAAATATATTTGTATGTCTATATGTTTATAGGTGAAATCATAAGCTGTTTGGTTCAGCAGTATTTTCTGAGTTTTGTAACCTTTTCCTCTTAGTGGACTGGCAGAGGGAATATGACATTACAAGTAGATTGCAGGAACTCTAGATACATTTGAGAACTTATGCCTCAATGGGAAGAAGATTAGGGAAGTAAGATTCCATAATTCAGCCTCTGGACTGATAACTGACTGTATCAGAAGACTATCAAGCACCATATTCAAGTTCACTTACACACTAACAGTCAGATTGTTTTTAGTGAATAAGAAAATCATGGTGAGAAAGCTGGATATGGATGAAAACTCTCCGAATGCATTTTGTTTGTTTTTTTTACAGATTTTGCTTTCTGACTGGCTATATGGACATCATTTTAAAGGTCTAATTTTGCATTTCTAAAACCAAATATTTTTAAGGTGTCGTATTACATAAATTCTAAGAGACAAATATAAAGTGTCTTCTTAAAACTTTCATAGAAGCCAAATTTAAATGGAAACAAAGGATGTAGTAAAATTTCAAAAGAAATGAACCATAAGCCAAAGCTTATCAAGAACATTACAAAATGAGTAAGGGTTTTACCTAATATGTTTACTACCTATACCCACATATTCTTTAGTAAAAAATCAAATTTAAAAAATATTTTATTCAGAAGTCATTCTTTGGACTGGCAAACAAAAATTGTCGAATGTTATTTTGAATAGAAGTCATTCCTTGCAAAAATTATCATTTAGAGACATAATCTTTTCGTTTCAATACATATGCAAATATTTTCTCTTTAAACATGCTTATAACATCTACTGCACCTTTTATCTTGCCATAAAAATGAATGTGTCTCAAAACAGATTAGCCATAAGGTTTTCATATATTTCCAACATTCATAGTAAGTGACATCTGTGAGCCAGATGGAATTAATGAAAATGTCCCTTTACTTCCTGTGTTGCTTAAGAGAAAATAATACCAACCATTTTGACCTCAAAACAACTAGTTTTATTATCTTCAGATTACATCATTATTCCCATTTGCTCTTAGAACAAAATGATTTTCACATTAGCAGTTTTTTTTCAGTTGATTTTGTCTTGTTCTGGAGGAACTGATGCTTTAAAAAATACCTATGAAAAGTTAAAAAACTTTCATACTAACCAGACAATAAGCGCTGTGGGCTCCCGCTACCAATCTATTTCTCTTAGCACCAAACTCCAGCAGACAAGAGACAGAAAGATAAAACAAATATTAGTTCAATTTTTAAATTACATATTGATATAGTTATTTAACAGTTAAATGCAAAGCTTTGCGATTTATTTCTTAAAATATCTAAAATCAGATGTTTTAGGCAGGGAAATTAAGAGGGAGAAATTGACAATTTTCAGGTGAGCTCACTCAGGGAAATAAATTTTAGCATAAATAATTGCATTCATACATTTAGCACTTTGTTTTGTTTTCTTGTAATCATAAGCAACACAAATGGACAGTTGGTGCAAGAATGCACTTACAGGAAGTCCTGCTAAAGAAAGCAATCATGGAGAGCAGAAAGACAAAGACTGTGATTCTCAAGAACAAATTATTAAGATACACTTGACATTTACAAATGGAGGAAAGCGAGAAAAATGTTTTTATGAGATCTGGAGCTCTTTGGATACACCTTTATTCAACACTGAATGCATAAGAGTGGATGTTTACAAGACATTTCCTACAAGACTACTAAGTAAGGGGGGAATGTATCATTCATTTCTGTATCTTGAGAATTTAGCAGATTATTTAAAACTCCTTCAAAAAAATGCAAATTTGATTAAAAAATGAATGAAAGAGTGAAGATTCTTCATCAGTTTCATCAATAACCACAAGTCAACATCATTTATGTCCTATTAGTAAAAAAGTAATCAGAGAACGAGTTTTAAATAATGGAAATAAATGGTTTTTTGCTAAAAATATGTGCAGTTGGTATTTTTATTACCAAACCTATTAGTTATGAAAACACTAAAGAATTATTATTTTATGTTTTACTTCCATTTTAAGCAAAATTACAATTCTCCTACAATTCTTTGATATGATATTGCATGCACATGTTCACTTCTTGAAAATCAATACGTTTTTGAAAAATTGTTTATAGTGTTATTAGTCTATGTGCAAAATATTATGATGTAATGAATAGCCTTTGGGGTAAAGAAGAAACATGAGGCTACACAATTAACAATTGTATTGTAGACTTTCTAAAGATTAAATGGCATGTTGCTGGAACTAGTTCTCTTGTTATTTTTTGTCATTGTTCACAATTCTGAAATAAATTAATTATTTGGCTTGAAAGATAATAGCAATTATTTTACTATTAAAATGTCAATGTCAGCCAGGCTCAGTGGCTCAGCCTGTAATCCCGTGCTATGGGAGGCTGAGGTGAGTGGATTGACTGAGCCCGCGGGTCCGAGACCCGCCTGGGCAACTTGGCAAGACCTCATCTCTACAATAAATCAAAAAAACTAGCCAGGCATGGTAGTGCACGCCTGTAGTTCCAGCTCCTTGGAAGGCTGAGGCGGAAGGATTGCCGGAGCCCAGCAGGTCGAGGCTGCGGTGGCTGGGAGCGGCCAATGCACTCCAGTCTGGGCGACAGAGTGAGACTCCAATTCAAAAACAAAAAGGCATTCATAAGATATATACAGGCTTAAAAACAGGATAAACGTTTCAGTGGACAAGAATGAGAATTAACTAGAAAGCAAAGTGGTGAGTAGGACCAAAACCAAGGACTGTGGGTAGTGGGAACTAAAATGTTGCACAAGGAGTGGAGAAAAGAACCAAAGTCTCTGGCTGAAGCCATGGATTGGAGTGAGGCCACCTCACTTGTGGAAGGAGGCTGAGAAAAATGGCAGCTGCCTAGATCTCAGGAATTATGGCCAAAACTGTGGGACTAGGGAGGGAACACAACAGAAACAGCTTCACAACTGAGAATTGGGTCAAGTCATTCTCTAAGTCTGTGATGTGGTCTGCAAGTCTCCCAATATCGGTGAAGAGCATGAGTTCCCAACTGCCATCATAAGACCAGTTCTGGACTAGGGTACACTGGATACAACCACAAAACTAAATTCTAAATTCTACACAAAAAGGGAGAGAAAGAAAAACAAGGCCAAGTGCAGTGGCTCACGCCTGTAATCCCAGCACTTTGAGATGCCGAGTTGGGAGGGTTGCTTGAACCCAGGAATTCAAGACCAGCCTGGCAACATAGGAAGACCTTGTCTCTACAAAAAAAAAGAAGGTAGCCAGGTATGGTGGTGTGCACCTATAGTCTTAGCTACTTGGGAGGCTGAGGGGGATGGATCACCCAAACCCAGGAGGTGGAGTCTGCAGTGAGCTGTGATTGTGCCACCGCCCTCCAGGCTGGGTGGCAGAGTGAGATCTTGACTCAAAAAAAAAAAAAAAATAATAGAAAAGAAAAAACAAAACCCTCAAAACTCCCAGCAATAATGAGATTGTAAACCAAAATTCCAAAGCACATGAAGAAATTGAATACTAAAAAAGACAGCTAATCAATTCAACAACTGGAATATGAACTCAATCCAGATAAAATTCATTTCTTGGACTCATCTGGCAAAGAATTGAAAAATAAGAATGGTCCAAGAGATAAATGAAATCATTTTACAAACAAGAAATTAGAAATAAGTGCAAATGAAATGAAATGAACATATAGACATGAAATATAAACAATTACATATCTCAGAAATTTAAAAATATAGCAATAAAAATATCTCAAAAGATGAGATGAACTTTAGATGATATAGTTGAAGATAAAATTAGTGAATTGGAAGATAATTCTGAAAAAATCTACACAGAATGCAGTATAGAGAGACAAAGCTATTAAAAATAAGAGAGAACAGTTTGAAGAGTAGGAGAATAGATTGATGGACTTCAAAATATGTCAAATAGGATTTGCAGATGAAGAAAATATAAGGGAAATAATGAAGACATGATAGCTAAGATTATTCTAGAATTAAAGGAAAACATTAGTAACACAATAGGATTTCTTCTTTCTTTCTTTTTTTTTTTTTTTTTTGAGTTGGAGTCTCACTCTTGTCACCCAGGCTGGAGTGCAGTGGCACACTCATGGCCACCCCATGGTTAACCTCCTGGGCTCCAGAGATCCTTCCACCTCAGCCTTCCAAGTAGCTGGAACTACAGGCACACACTACCACTACCACACCTGGCTATTTTTTATTTGTCATAGAGACGAGGTCTTGCCAAGTTGCCCAGACTGGTCTCGAACCAGCAGGCTCAGGCAGTCCACTCATCTCAGCCTACTAAAGTGCTGGGATTACAGCACCTGGCCTCTTTATTTATTTATTTATTTTTTACCCAACCTGATACTTTATGTCTTACTAAGTGTGTTTAATCAGTTTATATTTATTGCTGTTAATGATTTATTTGGACTTTCTTTTATTATTTATTTGGACATATTTATATGGGCTGTCTTTTATTCTATATTTTCTGCTTACTACCCTTTTTCTTCACTGTTTTTCTCCTTTCCTATCTTTATCAACTTATTTGATGCTTTCTGTTTAATATTTTCTTGTGCTTTAATCACTTCCTATTCACCCCCTTGGTGGAGAGTGGGATTCCTGTTGTAGGGTTATGGAGATGACTGAACACCGGGCAGTTGATTCTGGATGAATGAGATTGACAGCAGTCTATTAGTCACATATAGTCACAGCCCAGGGAAGGACACCACACAGCGTGCAGGGCCACATGGGGGTTGTACTCAGCAACAGAATGAAAAACTAGAGGCTGTGGGAGGCAGGCTTTGTAGTAGTAGCAAGAGGATGGGGTATCCGTGAGTTTCTGCAGGAGGATATGGTTGGCTTATTTGAATAATGGTGCAGGCTGCAGGAAATGGAGACATGCTACTCAGCAATAAGCAGGAACTGCTCCTGGTCCCCTAGATAAGGAGGGTTGTTAGACCGGGGGAACTTCAAGGTCCTCCCACTTTCACCACATGTCAAGACAGCATTTAATATTGGGCCTGAATTTGTACCTTACACACGTTGTGCTGGTAATTTTCTTTTTAATGCTATACAGACTGTTTGCTGTCATCTTCCTCAGTAATTTAGAAGACAAGAATTATAATTATTTTTTAAATTCTACTTGTGATAAGCTTAAAGCTTGTCAGATGTTTTGGATATGCTATTCAATGATCATAATCCATGTAAAACTATTATTTTTCTTTCCCATTGTGAAAATTATTTTCTCCCCATTCATTCCCACTTTTAAAAATTGTGTCAGCCAGGCCCGGTGGCTCAGCCTGTAATCCCGCGCCTTTGGGAGGCTGAGGTGAGTGGATTGCCTGAGCCTGCGGGTTCGATACCCGCCTGGGCAAGCGAGACCTCATCTCTACAATAAAT
>CAUYQG010252818.1:0-60935 GCA_963574415.1 Tarsius wallacei
GCGCGCCTGTAGTTCCAGCTATTTGGAAGGCTGAGGCGGAAGGATCGCCGGAGCCCAGCAGGTCGAGGCTGCGGTGGCCGGGAGCGGCCACTGCACTCCAGTCTGGGCGACAGAGTGAGACTCCAACTCAAAAAAAAAAAAACAGGGTCATACCATTGACAATACCAATTCAAGGGGAGCATTCAGAGTAAGTAGAGTAAGTAGAACTTTCATACTTTGCCAATAAAGTAAAATTTAAAAATTGGTAGTTTATTAGGAAATAAATATATATTCGCTATATTACCTAGCAACTCAATTTCTAGGTATATGTCTAATATACACACACATATCAAACTTGATCTTCATTATTTGTGAATTCCATATTCGCAACTTTACCTACTCACTAAAATGGGTTTATACACCTGAAATAAGTACTTGCAGTACTTTTCTGTTCACTCACAGACATGCACAGAGTGGTGAAATTTTGAGTAGCTCCACACGCACTTGCCCAGTTGAGGTTGGATGTGGCAATAATTTGCCTTCTTATTTCTGCTTTCGTATTGTAAACACGTATGCCTTTCAGGATTCATTTAGTGCCACATTTTTCGCATTGTTATGCTTTTTGTTGACAATTTCACTTTGTAAAATGGCTCTCAAGTGTAGTGCCAAATTGCTGTCTAGTGTTCTTAAATGCAAGAAGGCCATGATGTGCCTTATGGAGAAAATGCATATTTGTGTTAGGTAAGTTTCCTTCAGGCTTGACTTACAGCACTGCTGGCTGTGTGTACAATGCTACTGAATCAACAATATATATATTAAATAAGGTGTTCTTGGACAGAAACTTACATAAAACAAGATACTATATTGATTATTATATTAAAATGTGACCAAAGTCTCACAGGAAATGAACCCTGCATTTCTTCAAGAGTAATACTTAGTATTAAATATACATGGTGACATTATAGAGAATAATTACCATGAATAATAAGAATGATTGTATACTTGTGTGTGTATATAAATGAGACTATATATGTGATTCATATATGTATATATATTCACAAAAAACACTTGAACACAGATATTTATGGCACCTTTATTCACAATAGAAACTAAAAACAACCCACATTTCAATCAAGATGCGAATGAAAATATATTGTATTATACTCATACAGTGCAAAACTTTATGATGTACACAACTGGGATGAAACTCTAAAATACCATGCTCAGTGAAAAAATATGGTCATAAAAGAGTTTATTCTGTGTTAACCATTTATATAATATTACTGAACAGGCAAACCAAGCCATTGTTACAGAAAACAAATTGATAACTGCCTGCATTGAGGTGTGGGACAGAATTCATTGCAAAAGATTACCGGGGGAACTTTTGGAGATGGTGAAAATGTTTAATATCGTGATTGTTGTGAGTGTTTTCAAAAAGATAAACTTCTATCAAAAGTGATCCAACTCTATATTCCAAATAGGTGTTATTTATTGTACATAAATTGTAACTCAATAAAGTTGATTTTAACATTTTAAAAATGTTACAAAACAAGTTGAAAGACAGAAATGTAATAATGAAGGGAGAAATCCTTAATAATATACATGAAAGAAAATGTGAAACTAGGTAGGATCTGCAAGTGTAAGGATACAGAAGATGAAATGTTTTAAAAATCTATTTATTCTACAAGTTTCTGAATAAGTACAACACAGATAACTAGAACGAATCAAGGATAATATTCTTTAAAATTTTCCAGTATAGTAAGTTGTAGGTTTTAGGGAATATACAACATATACCTACACACACACACACACACACACACACACACACACACACACCCTTTATATACCCTAGTATCTAACAGAGTGCTTAATGTATAGTCAGTAATTTGTATCTGTGAACCTAAATTTTCTTAAACAAGCTCCAGCCAGTACCTGCAAGAATTTGTGAAAAATCCTTATTGCAAAATAAAATTTAAAAAAAATCTTATGTTTCCAGGTGAGTGTTCTAAAGGGTGTTCTGCACAGATTTAGAGTCCACTGCTTTTAGTATATTTCTGCTATCCTTGAGGGTATGTTTTAAGGCTTAAAAGTCATAAGCATCGCAGGCTACAATTTTTATTCAAGTTCCCTTAGAAACCTTTTAGCTTCTTGATCTCTTAGCATACAGTTATTTCTACATGAAAGTAACTGCAAACAAAGGCCCTTGTTAGATGCAGTTCTTAAATCAGAAATCTGTCAGTTAGTTATTAAGTTCAATGCTAGTATAGCATCCTCTTCCCCAACCTAATCGTGGCTACCTTTAAGTCCTACTATACAATAAACTAGATTTTAAAAGAATCACTTTAGATCTCATCTTTTCTGCCTTGTTTGGCCAAAATATTTTAATGGGAGCCAGTTGAAAAAGATGTGAAGCCTTACGCCCTGCAAAGACTCTTTTTCAGAGCCACATAAAATTGCTCACTTCTTGAAGGGGTTTGCTGAAACCTGCATTCAATATCCAACCGAATCAATATTCACACTTTTCCCAACCAGCTCAACTACTGTTACAATGTCTGTTGATATGGAGTCAACCAGTACAAGTTACAGTTTTGAAAATGTGTTGCAATGGCATATCCAAAGTCAGGAAAGGTTAGAGTTAAGTGCTGAAAGCAGAAATTATTCTTGATATTAATGGCAGGAAGTGACTTAATGAAAGAGATTAGGTACTTACAAAATTGTTGGAATTTCTGGGGGTCACTCAATAAGGAGGGGAAGGTGGAGAGCGAGTGAGTATATAAAATAGATGGTGTCTAGTGGTGTATGTTTGTAGCTAAGTTCATTCATCTTCTCTCAAATTGCTCTCTCTTTGTATCCAGTGATCAAAAAACATCACAAATTTTAAAAAGTTATATTCTGTGATAAAGTCATGTCATATTGAGTTTGGTCTTCTATTAACATATACCAAACATAGCTAACTCTTTCATTTTTTAAAAGAAACATATTGTATATCTAACGATAATATCTAACTCACTAAAAAATTTTATTTTAGTCCCTTTGTGCTAATTTGTGAGTTTGAAGTAGAAGGAAAATAAAATCAAAAAAGTGTGACAGGAAAAATTTGCCTTCATATTAACATCACAATTTCTTCTGCTCTTTTGTTCTCTTTTTCTGAAAAAGTGAATTGGAACTAGTGTTGTAAATAATGATTTCCAATGAATGTAAAAATATAATAATATTTTTATATCTGGGTCATTTTCAGATTATTAGGTTTTAATATAAATATACATAATTTTTGATAAAAGTAGATTTATTATGCTGCTTACTTTAGTGAATTATTAATGGAAAACATTCAGATTTAACACCTTAAACTTTACTATAATTTGTATATATTCATACTTTAAGACAGAGACTCACAGACTAAAACCAATAGGTCAAATCAAACTCACTTCATATTTTTTTCTTTTGTTTTTGTAATCTCTTTTTAACATTTTTATTTTAAATATGTGGAGTACAATTCAGGGTTAGGTATTCAAATGGTCACTATACAGATAAAGTTTGGACCTCACTTTGGTCCCTATTTCACCTGTTTTGAGATCAAGTACCCTGTAAATAAAGTTTTATTGGAGTATACCATCCTGCTATCTGGCTATGAGATAGGGGAATAGAGATAATCTGACCCATAGAGCCTAGACATATTTACTAATTGACCATTTATAGAAAAAGTGTTCTGACCCATGCTTTACAATCTTGCTCTGGAGCTCAAGCAAAAACTGCCTGGGCGATTCATTATGGACAATTTTTTTGTTCCTTATTTGCATTGTTGAATAAGTATAAAGAAACTTTTTGGTAAATTCAGAAAAGACACTTTCAAATAGAATTTTCAAGGAGAAATATATATTACATACAACATATTATAATTAATATAGACATTATAATTATATAATATATGCAATTGCGTATTACTAGTTTAGGTGAGTTTGTTTTAGAAGAGTGGACATATAGTGGAACATTGTCCCCGAATATACTCAAGTGATCTATAAGAGGACAAAAGATACTGTTCTCAACAACTAATATTATAGTGGACAAATCCGTTTCTACAGAATGATAGACATAGTGACACACACACATGTGCACACACACACACACACCCTCACATACAAATTCAAGCACATTTTTTCTCTATCAACAATGAACCACAATCAAGTGAGCCCTGTATTTTTGCTTCTTACTCAGTTACCCATGATATCCTACTGAAGTACAACATCCCAAAAGAAATGAAATTGCTAAATCAAACTTGATCCAATACCGATGATCTCCATCCATGGAGTATTTAATTTTCAAGACAGAAAAAAAAAATGTTTATAATTTCTTCATGAGACTCAGAGCTCCCCATATGAATTTAACTCCAATCTTTGAAGTTTAGTGCAAATGTGTGTATCTAAAATGCTGTGAAGTTAAGCGGTTTTGAGTTCTGTAATGAAAAGTTTGAACATTGTTCTCAGAGGAAACACTTCCTGGCAAAGCTTCAAGAAAAGAATATGTGATTGTTGGGAGATTAGAAATTCTGATTGCATTAGGTTTTCATCATTCCATGGGATAGGCTTGTTGTCAGTGCTGTGTCAAAAAGAGTGACAGATCTGTATCTGCAGCTCGTGTGAAAGCCTAAGATGGACGAGGCTGTTTCCCTTTAACACAGTAATATGCTTGCTTTTTTGACAATAGATACAACAGCAATAATGAAACCACTGTTTTTTTTACTCATTTTGCATTCTATCATAGTTAAAAGTCATGGTGCTTTTATTTATTATCATTTAAGTGCACATTGGCTACTTTCATTTTTATTAGAGAAGTTGGCAAGGATATTAGAACACCGGACTATTTTTCCCTTCGTAAAAAATGTTGTATGGTCCCTTGTGGTTTTTAAACAAGAAAACAATTGTCTATGGCCAGTGTAGACAATGAAATGATATTCTGTGCCTGTCTTTAACTTCAGAGTGCCTACCACTGATACCCTGTATTCTATGTGTTTTTACAATGTATGCAAATATTTAGGTACGTAAGCAAGTTTGGTTTCTTCATGACACAGCGTATTACACAATCATTAAATTCATTTTATTTCTAACTGAGACAGGAGATAGCTAGAGAAAGGCTAGGCAGACAGACAGACGTGTCCTCTGGTAACAATGGCCCGAACTACCAGCAGGCCTCTCAGACTCACTGTTGGGAGACAAGTGCCCTGCAAGCCTCTCAATTTAGAGCTTAAGTACTCACTGGTGGGATCAAAAAAAGCAACCGATCAGCTCACCATTAGGCCCTTACCTCCTGCTGATTGGTCCTTAATACTGGCCAGTAAAAACAGCTACAGCTCACAGCTGTAGCCAATCGACTTGAACTTAGGACTATATAAGCACCAGGTTTTTGGCCCCACCCAGGGAACCCCTTGGAGTCCCCTCCCACTGTAAGAGCTTTTCTGTCTTCTCAATAAATGCTGCCCTCTCACTTTTTGGCTGTCCATGTCCCCCATTCTTCCTGGGCATCAGACAAGAACCTCAACCCTGGAGAGTTGCGACCTGAAGAGCTGCAGAAGACCGTTGGAGCCAAAGAGCTGAGCACCCCAGAGGCTGGCTTGCCAGCCAGCAGAACTGGCTGAACCAGGAGAGCTGCTAGAAGAAGGCGAGACTCTGAAGCTGAGAAACCCCACCCCTGGGGCTAGGTTTGCCAGCCATTGAACCAGCAATACTTTCATAGTTTGGCTTGCCAGCCCATTAGAGCCAACACTCTGGGGGCTTGGCTTGCCAGCCCATTAGAATTGACACCTCCCGGGCTAGGTTTACCAGCACCTCGACAACCCTCTCTGGGGCTTGACTGGCCCACCCATCGAGCTGACACACTCAAAGCCCAGGCTGACCTGAAAATTCTGCATCATAAGTTTGGCAGAGATATACAAGTGAGGGAGTCAGTAAGAAGGGAAATTAAGATTATTATTTGAGATTTTATAGTCTATAATTTTGAACTTGATTCTTCTAAGATACATTTAACTGATGAGTGTTACTATTATGAAAAGTGAAGAGGTCAGAAAAGGTAAAGAGGTTGTATTTGTTTAGTTTTCGACAAGGAATCTACAGACATCTAAGCAAGAACACTATTCCAGAATGATATGATTGAGGGATAAAAACAAGTATTGCCATTAATAGTGGAAGATCAACTGAGAAAATCCAAGAGAAAAGTATTTTGATAAGTCACTGAGTTATGAATCTCAAACATAAATTCACCCTTAAGTTATACTAGTACAATGCACATGCTTGGATAACTAGAAATACTCACACAGACACACACACACAAACACATACAATAATAAATACGTTAAATAAAATAAAAAAGAAAGATACTCTTTAATTATTGAAAAAGGTGAATTATGTAACTTGATTTGCTGGTTCAAATATTTTCCATATTTGAGTGATTTCAATGTATATTACCAAAGCCCTTTTGAGTAATATTGTATAAATCAATATTCCAGTCTTTATTGACAGTGATCATTTCCAAAGCATGGCATGCACTACCTCATTTAATTTTGTCTTCTTTTAAATATTAATATATTAATATTTAATAAAATATTTAAATTATTATTATTATTATTTTTGAGTCGAAGTCTTACTCTTGTTGTCCAGGCTGGTGTGCAGTGGCACTCTCACGGCCACCGCAGCCTTGACCTGCTGGGCTCAGGCAATCTTTCCGCCTCAGCCTTCCAAGTAGCTGGAACTACAGATGCACACCACCATGCCTGGTTAGTTTTTGTGATTTGTTGTAGAGACAAGGTCTCACTAAGTTGCCCAGGCTTGTCTCAAACCCCTGGGCTCAGGCAATGCTTTCGCCTCGGCCTCCCAAATTGCTGGAATCACAGGCTGAGCCACTGTGCCTGGCCGACCTTTTATTTTCTATAGCCATTGCAATTTCTTCTGCTTGAAACTGCCTATTCATATCATTTTTCTGTTGGGATTTTGATATTTGGCCACTGATTTATAATAAATTTTTATTCGTTAAGATCACCTTAAACATTTTTGTGTTTATGTATTTTATGCATATTTTATTACATTATGTCAATAAAATTATTTTTAAAATCTAGTGGTACAGAAGTAATATCATATATGAAATAATGAGATATCTATCTGTGTTAGTATTAATTTTATCTGAATATATCAAAAATAACTCCACGTAACAATGATTCTAAAGAGATTTAATTTAATTCCTCTGCCATATTAAAAAGTACTGAAATAGTCCGGAAGGCATGGTGGCTACATGTTTTGTAAGGGACATAGGCTAAACCAATTTTTTTCCACTGCCATTCAAGAAATATGTTCCACATCTTGTTTGTTCATCACGTCTTTTGGGGGCTTTAGAAATTATGTCTGAACTTTTGGGACTATTTCAGAAGGAGGAAGTATAGTTAGCCCCGTCTTTGTTAGGACATTTTCCAGAAGTTTCAAAGATACTTCTTTTGTGGACATTTCATTGAGCATACCTAGGTTTAAGAGAATTGAAGACTTTTTTATTTTAATTTTTTTATTCTGGGACACACACCCAGCTAAATACCAGGAATATTTTCTAAGGAGAAAGGAGTGAGGCTTCTTCGAGTAGAAATCTAGCAATTTCTGCTAAAGGATTTAATCTAGTGTAGATTATTCCACATATATTGTGAAATATGGATGGAGTGTGTTCCAGAGTATAGAGTGAATCTGGCCATAATATTATTATATGTCTTAATGTTTGCCCTAAAATGTTATGACTAATGGTTTTTTGTTTTTGTTTTTGTTTTTGTAAAATCATGTCATCATAATAAGAAAGCATGTTAAAACATTCTTCATTGGCTGGTCCAACTCTCAAGAGCATCCCTTTCTACTTAAACACTCTTTCTTTAGAGTGACTTTGGAAAAGAAAAATCACAAGTCTTTCAGGTGAGACACCTGTTGAAGTTGTTATTTTCCTGATAAAAACAGATTGATTTGGCTGACATGGACTTTTCTAATTTTGCTAATGCACTCTTTTTATGTTTGCCTGGAACTCCGTCATGATCCCATCAGGTGCAGCCTTCATCCTACAATTATGGGGAGCCTACGAGAGGCCAATGCACTGACAATGTCAATTTAGCAACTTAAGCCAGGCTGGGAGCTTTCTTTGGATTTCTTATTTTTAAATACAATATTTAGTTTTCAACCACTGGAAATTAATTTGTTATTGGTAACAGAACACATTCCAAACACAGATTTGTGGTGCACTTAAAAAAATATGGAAATATATGTATGTATATGTTATATATATGTGTGTGTGTGTATGTGTGTGTGTGTGTGTGTGTACATATATATAATTTAAAGGCTATATCTTGTTAAATTTAATAAAATCTGTATAATTTTTAAATTGCCAAAAATAAGTTGAATAAGAAAAAAACAAATGGTCATGTGGGAGCAAGATTACATCAGAAGGTATTTTAAAATAGCAGAATTAATACATATGACATAAGGCTATGAACTTTTAGAATATTTGGGATAAGAACAAGCTACCCATAATGGTTCCGAAAAACAAATCCAGCCCAGGCACAGTGGCTCACATCTGTAATGCCAGCACTTTGGAAGGCCAAGGAGGGAGGGTTATTTGAACTCAGGATTTTGAGACCAGTCTGGGCAACATGGCAAGACCTCATCTCCACAAAACATCCAAAAAATTAGTCAGGTGTGGTAGTGCTCACCTGTAGTCACAGCGACTAGAAAAGCTGAAACAGAAGGATCACCTGAGCCTAGTAGATTGAGGCTTGGCTATGAGAGGAGGAACTGTGATTGTTTCACTGTGCTCCAGTCCGGGTGACAGAGTGAGAACTTGACTTTAAAAAAAAAACTCGTTACCAGAATTATAAAATAACACTTTTCCCAAAAGTAAAAATATATAGAGATGTAAAAGTCAGTACCAAATAAACACACACACACACACACACACACACACACACACACACACACACACAGACTTGCTAAACTAGGATGATTACTAATCTCAGGTAAATTAAAATTAAAAGCCAAAATATTGCTTGAAACAGAATTTTTAATTTATATTGACAGAGGCTCAATGAAATGATCTTATAGTAATAAATCTAAATACCATGATACAGAATTCCCAAGCAAAAACTGTAATAAATGCTAGGAGAAGTAGGTCAAAATCACAGTAGAGGGTACAGAATTTAAAACCATGCTCTGAAAATGGAAAGATCTAAATAAAGTATTGATAAAGAGAAATTAAATGGAACACTAAATTATTAATTGTGTTTTAATATACATATCCAATTTTGTCATTAAATAAGAAACATACTTTATTTTAATGTTGTTTATTAGAAATCTACAAAAATTATAAGCCAGGCTTGGTGCTTCAGCCTGTAATCCCATGTTTTGGGAGGCTGAGGTGAGTGAATTGCCTGAGTTCGTGGGTTCGAGACCCACCTGGGCAACCTGACGAGCCCTCATCTCCACAATAAATCAAAAATTAGCCAGGCGTGGTAGCATGCGCCTGTAGTTACAGCTACCTGGAAGGCTGAGGTGGAAGGATCGCTGGAGCCCAGCAGGTCGAGGCTGCGGTGGCCGGGAGCGGCCACTTCACTCCAGTCTGGGTGACAGAGTGAGAATCCAACTCAATAAAAAAAAAAAATTATATACACCAGACCACAAAAGTAAATTTTGCATTCGAGGTTAATGAATGCTAATTTTAATATTAGTACATTAAGCTAAAATTCACTTGGGAAGTTAAAATATTCATCCTTGTTTAAATTACCAAATATAAAGTACAATAGTAGTTTGTTTGTTTGTTTTTAGTTGGAGTCTCACTGTTGTCACTCAGGCTGGAGTGCAGTGGCATGCTCGTGACCACCAGAGCCTCAACCTGCTGGGCTTAGGCAGCCCTTCTGCCTTAGTCTTCCAAGTAGCATGCCACCACCCCCAGCTAGTTTTTTTGTGATTTATTGTAGAGACTAGGTCTCACCAAGTTGCCTAGGCTGTTCTTGAACCCCTGGGCTCAGGCAATCCTCTCACGTTGGCCTAACAAAGGGCTGGGATTATAGGCTGAGCCACCATGCCGGGCTGTAGATTTTAAAAAATCAGACTGAGACAGGATTATATGTCAAAATGTCAGGTGGAGTCATGTATGCAAATCATATTTCAATGATTATTATTTAGGATAAAGGAATAATAAAAACGATTCAAACAAAAAATCTTAAAAGTAGATAATAAAAATTCCCAAGATATCAATGAAAATAAACAGAAATTATTTCATTAGACACTACTAAAACTGCAACTGATAAATGAAAAGAGTTAGTTTCTAACCTAAATAAATTTTAGTAAGTTGAATAAAGAAAAACTGAAAGAAAAAATAAATACTTGATATAAATAATTATGTGATGATACATAGAAATTTAAAGAAAAAAAAAGCTTGTTACACTCAAGGAGAAAATGAAAGGCATTATATTTAAGGAATATATGTTAATAAAATTGATACAAATAATAAAACCTAAGTAAATTAATAATGAGAGAAAAACATAAATTTGAAAAGAAATTACTGTGTCTCTACAAAAGATACTGGCTAAGATAAACTTTTAGTAAGGATTCTCCAAAGAAACAGATCTAGTAATTATCTAACTATCTATCTATCATCTATCTGTCTGTCTGTCTATTTGATACATATTTATCTTTGAGTAAAGATTATCCTTCACATTGTGAGTGGGCCTCACTCAATCAATTTAAGAATGGAGAAGAACAAAAGACCAACATCCCCCAAACAAGACAAAATTCTCTAGCAGACTACCTGCAGACTTTATCCGCAATGTTGACTCTTTCTAGTTTTACTCAGGCAGCCTTCAGACTCAACCTGGAACATTAGTTTTCCTTGGTCTCCAGCCTGTTGGCTTACTCTGCAAATTTTGGACTTGCCAGCTTCCACAGTCACATGCACCAATTATTTATAATAAGTCTAATATATACGTGGGTATCTTTACATATAAGTGTGTAAACATATACATATGTATGCAACATATATATGAACATATATTGTCATTCCTTGGTATACACAGGAGATTGGTTTCAGGACCCCTGTGTACAGCAAAATTGTTCATACTCAAGTCCCACAGTCAACCCTGTGAAACTCATTAATAGAAAAAGTTGGCCCTGCCTATATGCAGGTTTTTCATTCTGAGACTACTGTACTTCCAATCTACATGTAAGTCGACCCTCACAGTTCAAATTCATGTTGGTAAAAGTCACGTGTGTGTGTGTGTGTGTGTGTGTGTGTGTGTGTGTGTGTACAAGAGGGGACCAAACCCAGAATTTATTTATAAAACATTATGTATTTATTCTTGCATGTTTAAACTTCAGTCACCTTCAAAGTACTCTGTTTGATGCCATACACCTGCTGAGACACTTTCTAAAAACTGTTTTTGAACTCATCAATTTTGATACCTTTCAGTGCTTCTGCTGTTTTTTTGTTTCACATCTTCCACATCAAAAAAACGTTTCCCGTTAAGGAATTTTTACATCTAGGGAAATGCAAAAAACAAGTATCTCAGGGCAAGATCAGGTGATTAGAGACTGTGGGGTATGGGGATTATGCCACTTTGGGTCAAATCCTGCTGAATACGCAGTGTGGTATGGACAGTTTGTTTGTGTAAAACACTCACCATGAAATGGGCAAATACACTGAAAAAAATCTCCAAAAAAATTTCACTGAAGCTGAACGCAGCCTCTCACAACAATGCTTGCTGGTACACTGATGTTGATGGGCTCCTAGAACACTTAACCAGTGGAGGAAACCTGTACTAAAAGAAGGGCGCACTCCAAAAAATAATTTAGTTTTCTTTTTTACCCTATGCTCCCTATTTACCTGATAACGCCCTGAGATAATTTTTTATTCATTTCTCCAGATGAAAAAAGTCCTTAATGGGAAACATTTTGTTGATATGAAGAGGCGAAACAAAAAATGGCAGAAGCACTAAAAGGCATCAAAACTGTACAACTGTTAAGATGCTTGCATAACTCTCTTCATTTATCTACTAATTAGGTGCTTTACTTGATATGCACATACTTTTTTGCATAAGATTTGTATAAACCTTGTTTGGTCCTACCATATTTTCTTTGTATATAAAGTTGCAATCAATTTACTAATATTTAAAAATATTTTTTACCGGTTCATGAGAATGAGTGGTCTATTTAGGGACTTAAAGGGGTGAAGCAACAGTGACTCATATTAACAACTACACATCTTCTTTGTTTTCTAATTTAGCAGAGCAATCTATCTCAAGATACTATAAAAATCTTTTCTATGTTGGAAAAATTGACTCTCTTCCAAACCTAAGGCTTTGTTCAGGACCTCTCCTCTTCTCCAAGTTGAATTTCCTCAACTGAGTCTGTCTACATACATTGCTACTGCATTCTTTCATGCTCCTCAAATCCTTGGCCTAAAATATTCATTTTCTTGGGTGGATATAGTTTTATACTTCTACTGTAATTTCCCTAACAATTAGATTTTGAGGTAGACTTTTTATTCAGCTTCTTTGACTCCTTGAGTCTTGATACTAGAAACTCAGGCTAGTGAACAAACTATGAACTAATCCACCTGTGAAAACTCAGCTTTTTAAAGCCAGCGACGTTGTTCTTAAAATGCGTATAAAGACATAATTAAATTTATTTCTTCTCTTTGGGTGCTTTGGCTTGTTCTCCTTTCAGGAGCAATAAATAAATAAATAAACAATAGAGTCATTATTCAAAGAGGGAGGAGAAAGGATTCTGGACAAAAATTAAAAAATAAAACAAAACAACAGCTTGTTGTTTCTCCACATTTCTTTAGTGTTTTAAAACAAAATGTAGATTGATTTCTATATCAAATGATTGACACATGACTGGTGTGATGGCTCCTGCCTGTATTCACAGCACTTTGGTAGGCTGAAGTGGAAGGACCATGTGAGCCAGGAGTTGGAGGCTGTAGTGAGCCATGATCATGCCACTGCACTCTAGCCTGGGCAACAGCATGAGATCTTGACTTAAAAAATTAAAATAGAAAAAATAAGATATGGTTGACATAATGACCTCAAATCTAATTATATAATATAATGTCATAATTCTTGAGTTCATAGTTTCTGTTCTTTCAGAAACTTCTTCATGAGGGGAAAGCTGGGCATAAGAAATTGGCACTAAATCAAAATTATTCTGAATTCTCACATTAAGTTTGGATGATATTTCAATAAAACTTTTCACTACCACTTTTGGTGTCTTATTTTATCCTCATTTTTACATCATTTTAATGGAAATCTGTCATTTGCTGCATTGAAGATCGCTAAGCAGTTTCATTAAAACATATGCACATATATAATATAAATACTTCTCTAAGTAGGAAATATATTTATTTAATATACCACGTGCAAAAATCTTTCTCTGGATATGCCTACCATCTCATTAAAATAATTCTTTTAAAAGATTATTATGTAATAAGTATTTGAAAAAGAGATCATGATATAATCTCTGAGAATGTAATAAATGTCCTTTTTTTACTAACTTGGCAAAAAAAATGGACATTTAACATAAATATAATACATTTAGATATTTGAAAAAATTTAAGTATAACCACACTTTCACTTGCAAGTAATGCAAAAAGAAATGATTTATATTTTATGCATTTATAAATAAACTAAGCATTTGAATAAGATATTCGCTGTGTAAGGAGTTATTTTTATTTCTATCTCCTTTCTAAAATATTTATTTTTGAGGTTAATTTTGGATTCCTCTTTATAATGGACCTTTTATTAATTATGCATATAAAGTAAGACTTATATACATCTGAATAGCAGCTAGAAAAGAGTGGTGGACTCATTTAAACATTAAGGATTTTAAATCAATTCTACACCGCCATAGACTGGACCAATGTCAAAAAGTAAATATTTATTATGCAGCCTTATAATTGTTTTTACGAGTACGCTGGGATTATTCACATTATCTGTCCTTCCCATAAAAGACAAACAAAATGAGTGAATCATTACCCTTGGCATGTATAAAGAATCCAGAATGACTTGGACAATGCAGCATTGGGTGGAATTCATGCCAAGCAATATGGGCCATCATTTGGTATTAATAGGTCATCCATTCTCCTACATGAACAATCTTTAATCCAATCTCTTCCTTGGAGGTTGTCCTAAAATTAAAGTTTAAACTTATGTATTTGTTTCAAATCTAAAATAACTTCTAACTCAGCCATGCCTAATGCAACAATTTTATGATTTGAACAGGTAGGGTGAACACAGTGAAATATTTCTAAATTAAAATACCAAGCATATTTCTTCTCATCTTTCTCTCTGCCAGGATGTGCCAGAGGGAACCATTAATAAAATTGTTTCTGTATGTAAATGTCATGATACATAAAGAATGTCTGCCTTCTTGAGAAAATGAACTCATGAAAATACAGATCCATAAACTTATGCTAATACTATATGTTAAGGATCCATTGTAATGATAAAAATGCAATTATTAGTAATATTAATTGGGTTGCAATAATGGCGAGGGAATTAGAACTACCTATAATAAAATATTAACATTAGGGTAAGAGCTAAAAAGTGATGGAGCTGATCCAACATGAAATAATAAAACTAGTTGGCATTGTTTGTTCCTTATTATAATTTAAATTTTATTGATATTTTAGATAATGAACTTTAATACATCATAATTTTTTTGTATAAAGTTATTTTCACTTATATTTCCAAAAAGATAAACACATGTAACAGTGTAAAACTTATCTAGCGGGTAAATGCTATAGAACAATTCATATCTAAAATCTTCACATTAGAAGTCCACATGCATAAAACTAGCCACGCTTAAGTTATCTATGAAAGCAGGCAATGTATAAGTTTGAGTGAGCAAAATAAGTAATTCAAGAACTACTTGACACAATTTTTTGTCCTCATGAGTAAAGTGCTAATAAAAAGACTGTTGTGAAATGTATTATTTCAAAGGCAAATGTTGGATGAATGACAGCAAACTATTTAAAATAACTGGGCATGGATAGTATCATGTTGACTAGATGTTTTAAATGTGAATACAAAGTTAACTTTATATAATTTTTCAGCTTTATCACAGAAAGTCAGGGACATCTGTTTATGAAAAAGTGAATTTTAGGAAGCACACATTTGAAACATGACACTTAGGGCAACTTAGTCAAAAATATCTCATTTATAATCTACTTATATAAATTGAATGCTTTGGAATAAAGAACAAACTTATTTTTATTCACTTGAAAATAATAGCAAATGAGATGTTACTACTTTAGGAATGTCTTAAGTGCATATTGAGGTATAAAATTTTAGAGAAGGTAAAACTTCAGGAGATAATGTTATACCATTTTGCACAAGAATAAGACAATTCATTTGCATAGATAGCAGTATAGTATTATTTAAATACAGTAGTTCCACCTTATTTGTGGTTTTGCTTTCTGTGGTTTTACTAACCAACCATCAATTGTGCTTTGAAAATATTACAGTATTTTGAGAGAAAGGCTATATTCACATAACTTTTATTGTAATACATTGTTATAATTGTTTTATATTATAATTGCTGTTAACTTCTTAATGTGCCTAATTTATAAATTAATCTTTATAATATCCTTGTATAGAAAAAAACACAATGTATGCAAGATTTGGTACAATCTATGTTATCAGGCACTCGGGTTCTTGGAATGTATCTCCCATGGATAAAAGGGTAAACTAGTGTATGTTCCTATATAATATTCAGTTTTATGAATTTTGATTTTCTTAATTTTTATTTTAGTTATTTAAAATTTATCTGGAGAGGCTACATAAAATGTAAATGTTAATGCATCTAGGATGGTCTTTTTGAATATTAAATTAATATATTTATGAATTTATAATCACTTATTTTGGGTTTTTCACTAAGACCCACATCTAAAGCAAAGTGAAGTGGGAGCATACATCAGGATATTTTCATTGCTTTTTAAAACATGCACTTTTGAACCAATGATGTCTTGACCATGGAGTTCACTCCACTATATCTTTCTTTGAAAAAGTTAGGGATAGATGAGGAGTGAGGAAACAAGAGATACGGATGAATCTACGGAAGACATGTGGTCAGACATATGAACTCAGAGCCTGTCAGGCAACACAGAAGTCCAAATATCCCATTTTCTCTTTAGATTCTAGGAGAGACCAGTACCAAATGTGACTGTGTGAGCCCCTTGTATGATTAAAGGCAGCACTGATGAGAGGAAGAAAAGATTTGAGTCAGCACTTCAAATTGTCCTCATTCCCAAATATGTAGAAATGTTCCAGGAGTTTCTCTAAGTTGTGTGTGGGAAACGTGTGATATTAGCACTGTAGTTTGAATGGTTTTTTCCCTTCCAGAATTCATTCACAATTCATCACCGACGAAACAGTGTTGGGGCATGCAGCCTAATGTGAAGTGTTTAGATAACGAGGGACCCACCCTAATGAACGTATTAATGCCACTCCTAAAAGGACTAATGTGATTGCCAGGTGGGGACATGGTGTTCCTCCTCTTTTTGTCCTTCCACCCTCTGTCCTGTGAGGACAAAGCCAAAAGTCTCTCATGCAATGCCAGAACCCTAATCTTGGACTTCCCAGACTCAAGAACTGTGAGGAAACACATTTCTGTTTTTTAAAAATTCCTCCATCTCAGGTATTCTTTATAGCCACACAAAACAGACTAGGATAGCTAGGAAGCCTACTTTGGGGATATCTGTGGCAAATGGTAAAATGATGTTGCCATAGATATGAGGATGGGGAGAAACCTGGCAGAGAATGTAAATGAAGTTCTGTAACCGTTTACAGCACTAAGCATATTCGATCACAAAACACAATTAAACACTAGCCAGAGAGAAAACAAAACAACACATACACATACACATAGAGCACACCTCCAGCCTTGGTATCTTCAAAAACAAACAAACCAGAAAGACTAGCAAGAATTCAGAGGAATTAAATCCACATCTTGCTAAAAATCATAGATCATAAAATCATCATTTACCTTTCCTTCTGCCCTGTATACCTAGAACCCAATCAGAAGGTAAAGGTATAATGAGACCAAGAATTTACCTAAATGTGTCTAATTTGGAAGAGATTGCTTTAAAAGAAATCGACCGAATTATTCTAAAATGGCAAACACAGAAGAAGCAGAACAGTTAGTATAATTTATCTATGGAGAATAAAGAGGTGATATTTTCTCTTCAAATTTCAGCATGATATATCAAAATTGGGACTTTATTTCAACATCATAGTGCAAAGTGATTGCAAAGTCACTTTGAATACAGTATATATAGAGAACGCTAACAGAAAAGAATAGGAATGGGAACAAGGAGAAGCATTGAAGATAAATGTTTAGGGTATGTGTGTGTGTGCGTGAGAGAGAGAGAGAGAGAGAGAGAGAGAGAAAGAATATTTAGAACATTAGAAATTTCTGGAAACTTACAAAACTGTGACTTTTTCTTATCCAGAGACTTCACTAGAACAGATGAGAAATAAAAATATACTTCTCTTTTTGCACCCTCCTCCACACCACAAACTACCACTACCAACTAAATCTCTTCTTTTTAATAAACTAAAATGCTTTTATTGCCTTGAGTACCTGTTTTTTCCCCAGAAAATCGCTGATGACAATATTTAGTTATTGGTCCACTCGACAGAAAATGCTAATAAACTCAGATCTACCTCCTCTCCCCTCAACTGCAACATTTTAAGTGCTAGGCATTCGTAACTGGTAAATGGGAACTCTATTAGCAGAAAAACTCAGGGACTTCTTGAGAATAAAGCAAATACAGAAAAAAATGTACTTTAATATGGTATATTTAATTCAAACTCCTCGAGGAGATGGTTTTGAGGTTTCCTCCCATCTCCTTGTTAGATGACTCTAAAGTTAACCTCTTTGTCTGCAGCAATCTGGTGTTTCAAGGAATATTGACTTGCTGTGTGCATCACATGATGGACCTATTATGGTTACAATAAAAACCTTGTCTAAAAAAAAAAGAATAATTTCAGTTACTAGGAAATAACAAATGTTAGAATATCTCATTTATATCTGAGGATCAGATTATTTATATTGTCAAAAGATATTAATGCATATGCTTATTTTTCTCTATGTACATATCTCTATCTATCTAGATAAGTATCTGTTTAGTGAGATGAAGAAGGCAAGAGAGGAATTCATATTTTATTTCTTTTACCTTCCATCTCACATTTTTTCTGTATTCAGAAGCTTGTTAGAAATTTTCTTGTTGAAATGCTACACAATTAAAATATCTGTAATGGGTCAAAGTATATCTCGAGTCATTTAAAGTCAATACAAAACTTAGATTGTGTCGTCATCTATGCTAAATTTGGTATTGAACCTATATGCAAATTCAGGGTGGCAGTGGTATCTTCAGCTGAGTTTTTAAATATAATTTTGACCATTCTGTAAAAAGGAGAAAAATAACTCTCAAAGGCCCTTGCTGCTCACAAAGTTTCATTTATTTAAAGATTGATAATATGATTGCATTGTAAAAATCAACCAGATGAATTTAAGTTTATTAAGGGTACAATAGGGAGAAATAAAACGAGGAGAACATGCACTAAGAATTTACATTCTGAAGGATCATTAGGTAGTTCATTATTAGGGTTAGTAGGCAATTGATGAAATCTTCAATAAAACCTGGAGTAGCCCAAGGGCCTTAGGGGATTGATTTAGAGAGTAAAACTCTTCCCATAGCTCTATGTCTTATCTAATTTACATAACAAATGACTGCTTTTTTTTTTTTTAGATCAAATGATTTAAAACCCCCACCAGTTCTTGTATTTGATACTAAGGAAGTACTCAAAGGTTAAAAATAGAATAAAATGCTGCGTATTCTTTTATAAACAGATTCTCAGTGAAAAATAATTTGAAAATAATATTTTTACACATCAGCCTTCTATGAAGCAATTGCTCTGCTGTTAGAAGGGAAGGGAATTGGCTTTATTGCTAAAGTTGGTATTTTGCTATCATTTGTTAACGAAGAAAAACGTGTAAGTAGTTCTCCCAGATCTACACATTTTTACTCCTTTAAGGATTTTAGAAATTTTACATTACTATTTAAACATTACACTATAAATCTATATTGAAAGTGTATTATTTCTCTTTAGAAGAAAAAAGTTCTTAAATGTGTACCGAATGTCTCCAGAAGGTTAGAGAGTATTCAGATGAAAAAAGTACCATATACAGTTTGAAGCTATTTTTCACTAATTTAAAAATTATAGTATTTACATAATCATATCATGTTCTCAAATAACACATTTTGAAAGCTTGTTTGAGTTTTGAAAAGCCAGTATTCGCTCATTAAACTCAGTCATCAATGAGTAGCTTATCTGTATATTTTCAAGTTTTTGTTCATGTATTTTTCTATATTGCAAATTTTAGGTTGTGTTATTTTGTGAAGCATTATGCTCAATATTCTGGGGATTTTTTTTTTTTTTTTGACACAAGGTCGCACTCTGTTACCTAGGCTGGAAAACAATAACGCCATCCCAGCTCACTGCAGCCTCAACCTCCTGGCCTCAAATGATCTTCCTGTTGCAGTTTTCCTCCCAAGTAGCTGGGACTAGAGGTCCACACCTCCGTGTCTAGCAAATTAATTAATTAATTAATTAATCAATTTTGTGTAGATATTGGATCTCACTATGTTTTCTAGACTGAAAACTTCTGGGCTCAAGTGATTCTCCCACCTTGGCTTCCCAAGGTGCTGGGTTTACAGGCGCAAGCCACTGCACCTGGTCCAATATTCTAAAAATGTATAATTTTTTTCAAAACCAGCTACCTGCAGTATAAAAGTAGACATGACATGGAACCATAAATTCCAAATATAAGAGAGATGCTTTATAAAACTGTTTTAGCTAAAAAGCTAGAAAGGCATTTTAGAATTAGAATATCATTGTTTTGTTAAACCTAGCAATAAAATGGACATAAAAAATGCTTATCAGTGATGACATAAATCATTCTTGAAAAGAGAGGAAACTGGTCATGTTGCCAGAAAAAAAGAAAAAAGCACCACCTTAAATAATATCAAGTTTCTAGATCAGCATTGTCCAATAGAAATATAATCCTCAACACCTCCTAATTTTAAATTGTCAGTTGCTACAAAGTTAAAAGAAACCAATGAACTTAATCCTAATAATGTTTTTAACCCAATAAATCCCATATCTTATGATTTTTAAACATGAAAATAACATACATTATAAAAAATTTACATTTTTAATACAAAATCTTGTAATTTCAATGTATGTAATTTAAAGTTATTGAAAATACTTATTTGTACTTTGTATAAAATTTGCAGTTTAAAAAGTAAATTCATATAACAAAAGGGCTCCAAATTTACATTTTTTATAATTAATTACTATTGAAACATTTTTCCTTAATACTTGCATATAATATTCCCACTGCATTAGCTAGAATACAGGCTAGGTTGCTGTAACTAGTAACCTCAAATTAAAATGGATTAAATAAGTGAGCACAGTATTTTATATCTCATCTATGTAACTTTTCAAATGAGCAAAGTAGGACTTTTATGATTGCAAAGTGATGCCAAGGGCCCAAGGTCCTTTCATCAAAGCAGTTAGCATTTGTCCTTGTTCACATTGCCAAAGGTGTCTTTAAAAGGTATGCACAACGGGACAAGTTTTTTCTTGAAATAGACAATTATTATAGTCTAGAAAGAGAAGATGGTAGCTTTGAAGTAGGGGTAATAATAGAATGGTGAGATTTGTTTAGATTCTGGTCATATTTTGTAAAGGTTGCCACTGAAATTTCTGGATAATTTGAATACAGTTTAGGAGAGCATGGTTTGAACTTTTAAAATGTCATTTAAGAATTATTTTTTGTTCGGAAGTCATAACAATATTCTCTTTTAGTTTATTTTTAAAGTTTTATAATTGCTTTCTAAATTTAAATTCATTGGAATTAATTTTTACATGGTTTTAATTAAGGGTCTACTTTAATTTATTTCTAATTTAGTTACCTATTCTCCCATAATTCATTTGCTGAATAGTAAATACTTTTCCAATGCTAAAAAAGAGGCTATTTTACCCAATTCTACCTATATCAAAATCAAGTTTCCATTTATGGGTAGACATAATTTAAAATTGCTATTCTTATCTATGGGCCTATTTAAAAAAAAAAAAACTACATGAAAGAAACAAAACAAAACCAAAAACTTGTGCCAACACCTATTTTATTAAGTTACTTGGTTTTATATTCTTTTTATGCATAACAAAACAAGCTTACTGCTACTACCTTATCTTAGTCCATTTGGGCAGCAAAAACAAAAAAAAGAAAAGACCATAGACTGGGTGACTTATGCACAAGATGAATGTATTTCTCACAGTTCTGGAAGTGTCAAAGTCTCAAGCTGCAGGCAGATTTGACCTCTGTAAGGGCCTGCTTCCAAGTTCACAGAAACACTCCTCTCAATGTGTCCTCACATGGCAGTAGAAGCAGATGAGCTCTCTGAAGTGCCTTTTAAAAGGGAGCAGATTTTATTCATTAGGGCTCTGCCCTCATAGTGGAGCTTCCTCCCAAAGGTCCTGCCTCCAGATACCATCACCTTGGAGATTTGGTTGCAACATGCAACTTTTGGAGAGGAACACAAACATTCAGTCTTATAGTATACTTCTGCTCTTTTCTCTTGTTTTTTGTTTTTGTTTATGTTTTCTCCCTATTCTCTTTTCCATCCCTCCCTCCGTCCCTCCCTCCTTCTCTCCTTCCCTCCCTCTCTTCCTTCCATTCACCCTCCACTACCCTCTTCCTCATCTTCTTCTTCATCCTTTACCTCTATCTACTTCTACGACTTTATCGTTCCTTCCCCTTCTTCGTCTCCTTTTCTTCTTTCTGCCATTTCACATTCTCATTTTATTCCTCTACCCTCTCTTTATCCTCCCTTTATTCCTGTTCCTCCTTGTTCTCTTTCTTAAAAAAATATAAATGTTTCTAAGAATTCATCGAAAGAGACCTGGCATGCTAGTGGCACTGAGTTGTCCAATCCATGAATATATGTTATGCTTCACATCTCCATTTATGTTTTTTGTCCGATAAAATCGTCTTCTTATTTTAAAACATATAAGGTTTTCCTATTTAAAAAATGAAATATTAGGATTAAATAGTATAATTTAATTAGGGAATGTGGTTAATATGATTGCAATGAACAATGCTTTTACTTAATTTTGACCTGTTACATCATCAATGTTCATATATATTCGGTGTGTTTTTGAAAAAAAAATCCATTTTAAAGCTCATTTTTCATTCTTGTCTCCTTTTCATTTTATCTCTTGTTTTCCATGCACACTTCATAATTTTACACTTTACTTTTATCTCTTTAGTTATGGACCTTAAATTCATGCATAATTAATTTATCAAAGTTCAGGGTTAGTAACTACTTTCGATCTGTTATAATAGGACAGAATACTTGAAAACTAATCATTTTATTTATGGTATTTAATATTATTGTCAAATATTTCACTTCTATTATGCTTTTGCAACTCTCAGGGCAATGGTAGCATTGTTTTCCAAGCCAAATTTTATCTAGATGAATAATATTATGCTCATCATCCTTATTGCTCCGTGGATCTGGTGTCATTTTTTTCTGCATACAATACTCTAAATTTCTATTTTATTTAAATAAATCAACTGCAAAAAATGTATACATTATTGCTTTTAATTGACAGATAAGAACTGCATATATTTATTATATACAATGTCTTGAAATATGTATGCATTGTGAAACAGCGCAGTGAGTAATTTAACATATCATCAGCTCACATATTTATTTTCTGTAGTAAGAACACTTAAAATTTACTTACTATTTTCAAAATATATTACATTGTTATTAACTGTAATCACTGTGTTGTACAGAAGATCTCTTGAACTTATTTCATCTATCTAACTGAAAATTTGTATCCTCTGTCTAACATCTAATTAATCACAAGCCTTCCCATCAACCCTTGATACCTATTATCCCACTCATTGCTTCTGTGAATTCAACTATTTTGGGTTACACATGTAAATGAGATCACAAAGTAATTGTCCTTCTGTGCCTGGTTTATTTCACTTAACACAATGTCTTTCAGGTTCATCCATGTTCTTACAAATAGCAAAATTTTCTATTTTTAAAATCTGAATAGTATTAATGTACACAATGAAATTTTCTTTATTATGTCTACATGCACAGCATATATACAATGTATTTTCTTTATCCATTCATTCATTGATGGACACTAATGTTGATTCCATATCTTGGCTATCGTGAACAATGTTACAATAAACATGGAAGTACAGAAATTTCTTCAACATCCCGGTTTCATTTTCTTTGGAAATATATCCAGTAGCAGGATTGCTAGATCACATAGTAGTTTTATTTTTAATATTTTTGAGGGAACTCCATACTTTTTTCTGTCATGGCTGCACTAATATACATTTCGATCAACAGTGTTCAAGGTTTCCCTTTCTCTACATCTTCTCCAATGCTTGTTATCATTCATTTTTTAGATAGTGACCATTTTCATAGGTGTGAGGTAATATCTTATATGATTTTAATTTACACTTCCCCAGTGATTAGTAATGTTGACCATTTTTTAGCCATTTGTATGTCTGAAATATTACAATGGCATTTTTTACAGAAATAGAAAAAAAACCTCTAAAATTTATATCAAACCACAAATAGCCAAAGCAATTTTGAGAAACAACAACAAAACTACAAACATTACATTACTTTACTTCAAAATATACTACAATTCTATAATATTCCAGAGAGCATGATACATAAAACAGTCACACAGCCCAATGGAATTGAATAGAGAGTCCATAAACAAACCCAAACATTTGCAGTCAGTTGGTATTTTTGATAAAAGTGTTAAAAACATACACTGGAAAAAGTAGAATCTCTTCAAAAATGGTTTGCAGAAAACTGGATATTTATATGCAGAAGAAAAAAATTAGACCCTTATGTCACACCACATACAAAAACCAACTAAAATGGATTAAAACTTTAAACATAGAAGCTTCATATATAAAACTGCTAGAAGACAACAGGGGGAAAACTCCAGGACATTGGTCTGAGCAATGATTTTTTTTTTTTATATGACCTTAAAAGCTCAGGGGACAAAAAGCAAAATGGTCTAAGGGATTACATAAAATAAAAAACTTTATGAAAAGCAAAAGAAACAGCAGAATGAAGAGACAATCTATGGGACTGAGGAAAATATATGCAAACCATATATCTGATAAGGGCTTAATATTCAAAATATAAGGAACTCAACAAGAAAACACATAGCCTGATTAAAAAATGGACAAAGGAACTAAATAGATATTTCTCAAAATAAATCATTAATCTTATTTGAAAATAAATGGCAAAATTACCTGTCAAAAATTTTCTGTAACTGTTAGGTAGTTGAAGACAATAGTGGTTACCTCCATTCTCTATCCTGCTGTATCCTCCAAAAAACATTACAGAAAGACACGAAGGATAAGAAAAACTACCAAAACACACCATCATAATTAGAATACCGAAATGCCAAACTTCAAAATAAGTTTCTTCTTCGTCAGAAAAAGAAGGAAAAACAGCTGAATCCCAAAGGATGATGTTACGTGCTCTTGTAACAATCATTTGCTGTAAGCAAGAGCAGTCAGAGAAAAACTAAGAAACATAGGGAAGGAAGAAAGAGGAGAGCTCACAACAGGTTGAGTATTTCTTAAAAACTATCTTCAAAAAAATAAAGTCCTTACTAAATATAAAAACACAAACAAGTTACTTGAGCTCAGTGACGAATATGTACCCTATGACTTGACATGGCAGTTGTTAAACGACATCCTTTCTCAGGGAAGAAATTGCTTTTAGCCATAAGATAAGCAAAATGCACATTGATGGGACTACCTGTAGCTAAAATAACATGGTAATGTATAAAAGAAGGAAGACATGTCAGTGCAAGGCTCCTCAGTACATGAGAAGATATAGTTTTTAGTAAAAACATGGAGAAAACGATTGTGCATAGACGTGAGTAATTCTTCTAAATAACAAGAAGGCTGGCCTTTCATAATTTGGTGTTCTATTATTTTTCTTATCCCATCTCTTAGTACCAACTTTATTTCAACCATATTCATTGTTCTTTTAGAATACACAAAGCAAGCTCAGCCTAAGTTTATTTACATAAAATTGCTCCTTTTCTTGGGAAATTCTTCACATAGATAGTCATGTGGTTCTCGTCTTCCATGTCTTTTAAAAAATATTATCTGTACATTTGTGAAAGTTGATTATACAGTGTGGAGTCACTGATGTCATATTCAAATAAAATGACAACTAGAGGCCATGGGGAAGGACACTCAGATCAAGTAAACTTGTTCCAGAAACTGTTTTGCTACTCACAGGAAAACCACAAAGACCTTACTATAACTTCAAGATTATATCTTACCTAGTAACTGCTGCCACTCAACAATCAGAGGCCACTGATGAACTTTTTTTCAAAACAATGTATAAGGGGTACCATCCCCCCAAAACGGGATTATCTTTTGTTGGAGGCTTGGGGTCCTTGTAGTACAGTTGGAATTTGTTCCTCTGGCTTAAACACTCAACCAAAGTTTTTATCTGGAAATTTTGAGAAGATTGTGTCACAGTTTGCAGAAGAAATATCCTGAGTTGTGGCACACCATGATAACATACCCGTCCACACTGTGATGAACATTCTGCAGTTTTTGACCAAAAACGGCATGACCCCTGTGCCCCACTCTCACTATTCACCTGATCTTGCCCCAAATGACTTTTTTTTGTATATTTCTCTGGATGAGAAAACAAAGCGGAGCTTTCCATGACTACTCACTTGAAAATTTTATTTCCTCTTTATACAAAGTATTTGCTTCTCTTGTGATTCCATAGTGCTCATAGCATTTATTAATTATAAAGGCCAATTATACTTGTATATTATACTTGTATATGGTTAGGGGGTAAGTAGTGATGTTATGATTTTTGAATACAATGTGGATGATTAATATCAAGCTAATTAATCTACCTATCACCTCAAATATTTGAAATATGTTCAATGGAACATTTGAGATTTACTCTCTTTGCAATATTGAAATGTAGTGTACTCGGTTATTAACTACATTCACTACCCAGTGCAATAGATCTCAAAAAGAAAGAAAATGAAACTGACTCAATACTTGCTTTGTTTATTTTCTGTATCCTCCAGTTAGAATATAATGTTCACAATTTCAGATTCCCATATGTTTTGGACACTGCAATATTCCTCAATATCCAAAACAGTTTCTGATACATACCAGATCCTATTTCATATTTGCTCAACTGAAGAAATAAATACATGCATTAATATATGAATGAATAAATTCAGAATGTGGGTAAAAATGGAGTTATGTTGATAGATATGGTAGCACATTCATGTGGAAATAATCTCTGCCTGGCGTCCTTTACTTTTCCTCAGTAAAATAGAAAAGCTTGTTGGCTGAAAGGGATGATGAGGAGAGAATAAGGTGCTAGAAATCTGAGGGGGAGGTATAAAATAGACCTAAGAAAAGTTGAAGAATAACTGGGAAATAGAGTTGAATTGCTACATAGTTCTAAGGTATCACTTAATATTAGTGTGTGAGAATTGTTGATGGTAAATTTTTATCAACCCTCCTTTATGAAGTCTTCACCTTGATTTTAATGACTGCACTAAAATATAGCCCGCATTTCTGACATGGCCAAAAAATAATAAGTGTTCAGCTTAACGCATTCTAACAGCTAGAAAAAATAGAAAATAATCTATCACTCTAGAAGTTTTTGTCATGTGTCTTTGCAATCAGTGACCTCTGCTCTGAGGGTAAATACTCTTCTCAATTCTACCAGCATAAATTAATTTAGCTTGCGTTTGAACTTTATATAAATTAAATCTACTATTATATACTCTTTGAATCTGCCTTTAATCCCACATTCTGATAGTGAGGTTCATCTATGTTTGTGCTGGGCTGTCCAAATCAAAATCCCCAGGTATGTGTTCACTGCATAAAATTCCTGCCTCCATCATTGCTATTCTCAAAAACATGCTCCATCCCTCTGGATGTTGTTATTTATCTACTGGGCATCCTCTGGGTTGCTCTATATCTTTCAGGCATCAACCACATTATAACATCTGCTATATCATAATTTCCTTGCAGCTGCCCTGGTAAGTATGTCTACTGATATGTTAAAATTGATGTGAAATGGTTCATAAATAAGTGAAGAAAATGCCTGTTTTCTTTACTCCATATTATATTATGCCAACTCAGGACATAATCAGCATATTTCAATATTAATTTTATGAAAATATCTGTTGAAACTCCCCTGCAACCAATTTCTCCATGAGGCATACACACGAGTCTGAGGGGCCCAGCTAACTAGCTTCTACTACCGTGTCCACTTCTTTCAATTTTCTAAGATAGACTCACACAGACCTCTTTCTTCTAGCATCTGTCCAAAACAAGGCTTCATGCAAAAACAAAATGAAATCTTGAGAATCAGTGCCCAGTCACCACCAGTTGGTCAGCTATGACTTGAACCATTTGGCCCTCAGTATAGACGAAGTAGCATTATTATACTCAGAAAAGAAAGTTTTCTTTCTTAAGAGAATTCCTTAACAGAATTTTTAGTTTTTATGATAATGAATTTTATTAAAGCTATGCTTGTTCAAAGTCTCTTGTGGAACAATTAATGTAATAAATTACTCTGCGATATTAATGCAAGAAATAAAAATATTTTCCCTTGAAAAATTGGAATGCTCTCTAATTAGAAAAAGAATGTTTTGTAATGTACTTTATCTTGTAAAAATGTTGAAACAAAGCTTTGTGCTAAATTGACTGTAGCTTTTCTGGTACAATGTCCTCCCAACACAGCAATTGTGCCTATTTGTTTTAACACATACTTTAGTTTAATAAACATGCAGTGCCTGATTTTTCTTGTTGATTAGTTAACTCAAATTCTACTTGGGAGTATTTGTAGCATAAATAAATTCTCTATGTTAAACATTTTGAAAGGACACTTAAGAATACTTTTAAATTTTTATAAGTTATTCTATTTTATTTTAAAGATATGGGGTACAATTCAGGATTAAGTATACAAGTGGTCATCATGCAGGTAAAGTCTGGGCCTCCCTTTGGTCCCCATTTTGCTCAGTTTGAGACCAGGTAATTGATGTTGTGTCCCCTCCACCCACCCCATCCAGGCAGTATCCTACTATTGTCAATCTCTTTCTTATAGTATTATGGTAAATGCTCAGGGTTCGTTAAGAGCCACTTTGGAATATCATGCCTCTCTGTGTCAACATCCATCCATATCCTCGTCCTTCTTCCAACTTTATATAGATCTTTGTCTATTTTTCACTCTGAAAGTGGCTTCCCTGCCACTATTTTTTAATTCTTTAAATTCACTATTATTATCAAAAATAATTCTTTAATATAGAAACACTTTTTCATCACATCCTTCTGCTTTAATATTGTCGCATCATTATCACACAACTGAAATGACTTTTAAGGGTCTCAATTATCAAATTTTAAGGATCATATACAATGACATTTTCTCAGTCCTTCAGCACCTTAACCACTTAAAGGATTTAACTTTATTTCTTAACTTACTTTTTTCCTTCTCTCTTTTTCATTTTCTTTTTTTTAAGTGAAATATATATTTTATTTACTAATTCTCCTTTACAAGATCTATATGAGAAGAGTAAAATACCTTTATAACATGCAAGCTTCAGTCATCAACTTCATTTCAACAAATTGAAGAACTACTCAATTTTGGGGCACGAATACATTTTCCTTTTAAATATATAAGTTAGTGGTTGATGATATACTTCACAAAATTATAAATTACTTCATTTTAAATGTTTAATATACATGTAGATAGTTATTAAATGGCATATGACTAAAGAAATGAGAAGAGTCGATATTTTAACCTATTCTTTATTCCTTTCCATTTAGTCCCCATTTTCTTTTTTCTTTCCTTTCCCCCTTTTGTTTCTAGAACTTCCTGACTCTGCAAGTGTGTCACTGATTTTCTCATTACTTAATTTTGAGGTCCTCATATTGGGTTTTTCTATTCACTTCCAATCATCAAATCTTGTTCATTCTGTTACCTGACAAACCCAACTCTATCTTTCATTCCATCTCTTTTCTTTCTAAAACAAGTCTTTGTTGTCACTGGTTTGTTATTTTGATACTCAGGCAATCAAATTTCTGATTTCTTGCTATCAGTTTCTTTTAATTATTTTAATCCAAAGTTTCTTATTAATTCATTGTTTCTTTTTCTAACAGCAGGTTAAATAAATTGTGCCTAACCTAAAATATTTTATGATTACTAGTTGCCTTAAAAAAATCAAAATCATATAACTGATACTGAAGATATTTATAATTTGCTTTTTAAAAATTCAGCTAAGATATAATCTTGTTAATTCTTACTCAACCCATGTCCTCTACAGCTGAAAGCATTACAGCTAATATTTATTGACTAGTCATAGTGTGCCAGATGTGGTTATGGGCACTTAGCTTGATAAATCTGCAATCAAGCATAGGGTTGATGATTAAGCTTTGGTGTAGAATGTTTTAGTTAGTTTCCCAAGGTCATACAACTAGCCAATGGTAAAATTTGAATTTGATTCTTCACATCTGTCTTCAAATCTTTTGCCCTTAACCACTGATGCAACTTTATAGATGCCATTAAGTAGATTCAAATTGTAAGACTATAGGAAAAGTTACTTCACAGAAAAAAACATAATATGTTATATTCTATACTTACTGAAGCATCTTGTTTAATTAAGTTTATAATTCTGCCTATTACAATATATGATAAAGACCCTAACTATAATCTATGTTAGTTTTAAAAAATTATTGACTGATGTTAAATTTTATATATATTCCCTTAAGATTGTAGCTATAATGTTTTTGGGACACCTGGCTAATTTAGCAAAATTACTCAAAGAAATTGAAGGTTGCTTTAATATATATACATACACACTACTATTAGACTGATTGACGTTTGCAGTTTTCAGATAATTGTAATGTGTGGATATAATATCTTGTAGGTCTGCCATTAAGTTTAATGATAGTACCACAAAGAATTTTAATTTTGTAGAATTTTCATGTTATTTCTTAGTAATTTACTATTCACCCAGGTGCCCCGCTCCTGTTTCTTCCTTATCCCATAGAATGAAATTAGAACAGATGCTGCCCATTCATGGTCTCTGGACATACCTTTTTTATTATAACATATTTCCATCTGAATACATTGGGAACTTATGATGAAGTGTTTTTCTTCAAAATCCAAATAACTGGAACATGAGGAGAACCACTAATAGAGATGAATAATTGGTCAGATGTATTTTCTTAAAATGTTTTAGAATTTATAAAAACTTTAAACAAATCCAGTAACTACTGTTATGCTTTCTCTTGATTCTTTAGGGGAAAAAGTTAATTACATATTTACATGACAAAGCCATATATTTGATAGATGACTTTTGACATCAAACAAAATCCCTTTGCTATCAATAATTGCTGTGTGGAGTTTTGAGAAAAACCGCAAAAGATTGACAAAGGAAATCAGTAATAAGCTCTTCATGATGAGATAATTTTTCTCTAATTTTACTTTGTCAGAAATATTTTTAGCAATGGAATTGTGGCAAAGTTTCTCTTTTTGCTAGATCATCAATATATTTTTATAATAATTCTGCTATTTCAGATTGTTTTTAGACCTTAACTCTAAATCAAATATGCTGTGTTCAATTTGAGTCAATTAAGTTCAATAATTACTAATGAATAGGAACTCATGATATAACCTTTCATGGTTATACACAAAAATAGTTTGACATAACCAAACATACTATAATAAAAAATACAAATTAAAGAAGTAAGTGAATATTATTTAATACCAGAATAAGAGTTTCATGACAGCAAGCATATATATTTATTTATTGCTGTAATCTAAGAACTACCATAAACATGGCATATTCAAAAACATAAATACTTGCTGGATGATTTGGAGTGGATAGCAAGGATACCATTAACAAAAGTTAGAATTTGATTGGATAATAATATATTTTTTTCCTCCCTAATATTGATGGCAATTTGCCATTCATTAAATTTAAATTGACTTCTTAATGTATGTTTTTTATGTGTGAAATTTATAATTTATTATTAAAACTATTTAAAAATTATTAAGACTTTGAAAATGAGTATTTAAATATTTCTAATTTGTATGCTAGATTTTGAACAATTGAATTATTTTAAAATATTTTGTTTAAATATTTGATTATGTATTTTAGTCAAATGAACTACCTTTGATTATTTCTGAGGTAGTTAAACTGAAGGAATATAATAGTCATCCGAGTGTTAGCAATCAGAAGATAAGAAAATAAGTTAACAGAATATTTCTGTGGTAAAAACTAGGTGCTACTGAAAACATATAGTGTCTTTTCTTATGAGCAGGCAAATTCACAGAAGAAGAAAATTAAACCAAAACTGCTGTAACAAGAACAATAAATATAACTTACCTCTTCCCCTTTTAAACGGTGAACCATAATCAGGGCTGACAGGCAAATGCTATCACTGAAGAGGTGTTGAATTCCTGGAAAGGGAATGTACAACAGTTTAGAACAGGAGCAGATAGGACAGCAGCCATCAGTGTGGGGTGATGGGGGGAGGGGAGAGGGATGTTTTCCTTGGAAAGCTGAGATGCTGTGGCCTGTGGCCTGTGAACAAAAAAAGGACAACACCTGAATTCTTCCATGCTGGCCAGAAAAAAGGAAGAATTCAACAATAGTTGTAGCTGAGAGAATACTTTCTAAAAATAGAGATCATTAAGGAATCATAAACATGTTACGTAATCTACACAGTCTATACTATTTTCTGTTATGTCTCTTAATTTTAATATAATCTATTAACAATTACTTTTTTATTGCAGTTATTTTAATAATAAATGGTGTAAAATTATGTCAAACTGGCACTATTTTTTGAAATTAATAACTTGGAGAAAAGTGTAAAAATAAAAATGCACAAGCATTATACTAATTGTTATCATTTTATAATTTAATATTTAGTAATTATATCAGGTAATATTTTGCTAAATAATATTATCTAAATAATTATAGTATACTTAGTATGTATATGTTGTATATATGCTTACATGTATATAGACTAAGTAGATATGTTTTTGTTTACAGTAAAATTTTTTTTCAAATTTTCTGGGCTTGTAGAAACAAGCTGTGTATATTATGGACATAGTTCATATCTTTAATTGAATTAACGTTTTCTAACATTCAAAAAAATTTCTATTTTGAAGATGTGGGGATTTTTTTAACATTTAAATTTGTGAAATGATTGTTAAAAACACCTCAAAGAGAGGGACACAGACTGGTACAAAGTCAAAATCTGCTCATCTGAATCCACTAAAGTGTATCCTTTATTAAATGTATCTATTGTTTAACAATGTAGACTTCCAGTTAAGCGTGTCTATATTTTCATCTCATCTTCAAACCCTACAAGCCCTAAATTGAAAGAAAATAATAGAAGTATAAACCCAGAGAGCGACTTGAGAAGATGTCATTGGAAAGGAGACATCAACACAATTCTGGAAGTAGGAAGCAGATGAGGAGAAATGGCTGAAGTATAAGTGTGGAATAATTTGAAATTTAAGTTTTTTTCTAAGAGATTCAGAGGAAAAGAAAGCTGATTCTTCCCAAAGAAGCAAGGAATATTTCAACAGTCAGAGATGGGCCGTTGTCTTGCTAAGCTTTGGGTGGCCATGTGGTCTTTGAGCTATGAACAGGTCATGACCTCTTGAGGAGGTGAATCTCCTCTTTATGTCTCTCTCTCTAATTTACTTTCTAAATAAACTATATTTTCTAATCTAAAAAAACAATCAGAGAAAACTAGACTTCATAGTTTCTCTGTTATGCAAGACAGGATGTGCGAAATTCATACATAGGTTAAAATTATGGGCATCTGATTGCTTTGTAATATCTGGTTTGTAACACAGGTATTTCAATCTTGCTTATACATTTTCCTACTTCCAGAGTACACAAGTCATATACTGTAGATGGTCTTCACTGTGGTTTTAAAAATGACGTAGTTAAAACACATGTTCTTTTCTTGTCCCTCTTGAGAAATTATTAATAAAAATGAATCAATAAAAGAAATACTATGGTATGAATGGAATGTTTGTGTTTTCTCAAATTAATATGCTGGTGCCCTAATATCTACTGTGAATGGTTTTTGAATATGGAGCCTTTGGGAGGTAATTAGGTCATGAGGGTATAGCCCTCCCTCTTGAATGAAATTAGTTAGTTACCTTATAGGAAGAGACAACAGAAAGATGTTTTCTCTCTCTCTACCATGTGAGACACAGAGAAGGTAGCCATCTACGTCAGGAAAAGAGCTCTCACCAGAACTTAACCATGCTGGAACCCTGATCTTGGTCTTACAGCCTCCAAAACAGTGAGAAATACGTATTTATTCTTTAAGCCAGTGAGCCTATGGAATTAATATTGGTTTAGCAACCCAAGCTCACTAAAACACTAAATCATTAAAACAAGTTCCAACTGAACAACAAACAATGAAAGGGTTTTTAATGTTGTTTTGAATAATACTTTTTAAAAAATTTTAAGATGTGGGGTACAATTCAGGATTAGACACGTAAGTGGTCATGGTCCAGGTGAGGTTTGGGCCTCCCATTGACTTCACTTTGCTTGGTTTGGGATCGGGTAAAAGAATACTTTTTTAAAGTTTTATAATTACACAAGACTGGAAGTTTCTCGATGCCTTTACTGTTCCAAATCAACTTTCAAAAACCCAACAAAGATCTGATGAATGATTACATTGTTTACTCTCCACAGAAAAACACATTGTACAATTTGTAAGGATAGATATGCACTAGCTTCACAATTTTTTCATCTTCCACAGAATATTTTGTATTCCAAGGCTCCACATCAGAACACTAGTTAGCAAATATTTGATGGATACCAGGCATTCCATTTTACGTATTCAGGTGAAAAAATGCATAATATCTAAGCAGTAATTTAACTATTGGGCATAGAAAATTTTTCAAATGGCCTCTAATGTAAACAGAAACTAAGTAGCACTAAAAGAAAAAAAATGTACATTACCAGTTATAATTAATAAACACTTTGTTAGAACACTTCCACTGTGCAGACGGTAAGTAGAAAGGCACTGAGATAGTCTCTCAGATAGTAACTTCCATACATAAGCAAAAAGTGTTTTGTCTGCCTTAACAATACATAGAATTATATAATGCTGCCAGGATAATTGAGCACTCAGCAGGAAAACAATAAAAAAGTACTTAAGTATACACAATATGAGAAACAAGAAATCCATTATTAAAAATGATTACTTGAGAGATGTCATAGATTTCTTATAAGGTCTTAGAACATCAGCATGCTTCTGTTATCTAATTAACATTCGAAGTATATGGGTAGAATATATCAAGTTGGTTATTATCAGTGTTATTACTAGATTTTATCCACTCAGTATTTATTAGGCATTATACTTTGAAGTGTTCTTGTTTGTCAAGGAATTTCAATATTTCCATGTATTCCTTTGCTATATATTTTTCAAAAACACCTAAAATGTTTTTAATGGAAATTATTTTTTCATGAAAGATGATAAGTAAACTTGAAATTGCTTTACCTTTGAGAAACTAGTTTTCTCCTTTGGGACTTTGAAACAGGGAGACAGAAAGAAGATTTTCAGGCGACATTTAAAATAAAAGAAAGAAATAGAAAAGAAGATAGAAAACATAATTCCACAAAAACCCCCTGGAAACTATCAACATTTACTATAGCTCGCATTTATGAATATAAAGAACATGACTAAATTGAGTTCATTTCTACATAATTCTTATAATTCTTGTTTATTCTCATGTCTCAAAAATTTAATATAAAGTGGCTTAATATAGTCACATTATTTTATTGGGACTTTTAAACTTTGAGTTAATAAAACCCTTCTACTCTTTTGATTCCTCTAACTTGTTTCTGAATACAAATTCTACGTTACTATTTCTTTTAAAATTATACACAGACTTGAAAATTTGCTTCTGTGAGAAAAAATACAATACTATCTCTTTATAATAATTTATTTTATTTTGTCTAATGTTTCCTAATTTCAGTGGAAAATATTTTTGTTTAATACCATGGGATTTAATTATGGTGATGTAAATAATCCCAGATTTAAACTTTATAGAGATTATCACCTCTGATTTGTTTACCAATGCAAGATATTAAAAACATGAAATATTTTATATTTAATATGATTTTTTTTTTTTAGTAGGAGTAGCACCCTATCACCCAGGCTGGAGTGCAGTGGCATACTCATGCCTACCACAGCCTTGACCTTCTGGGCTCAGGTGTTCCTTCTGCCTCAGTCTTCCAAGTGGTTGGAACTACAGGCATGCACCACCATGCCCAGCTAATTTTTTGATTTATTGTAGAGATGAGGTCTTGCCAAGTTGGCCAGGTTGGTCTTGAACCCGTGAGCTCAGGCAATCCTCTCACCTCGGTCTCCCAAAGTGCAGGATTATAGGCGTGAGCCACCGTGCCTGGCCTTAATATGATTTTTATTTACTTTTGTGACAAAATTATTTGTGTCAATGGTCAGGCCATTAAATGCAATCTACTGCTCCCCTGGCTTGCTGACATAGGTAGAAACACAGGTATTATTTTTCAGACAACACTAATAATAAAAACTGGCATTCTAATATCCTTTAATTTTTATACTTATTACTTTCTGAGCAATTTTTTTCTAGAGTTAATTTCTTCCTAAATTGTATTGTATTTATTTTTGAAAATGTTAACTAATATATATTAAAGTACCTGTGCTTTTAGTAATGCTGTAAGGTTGAAGGGTATAATTTCTGGAAGTAGGCTTTGAAAATTACCAGTTTGTATGTTTTCATGAATGCTAAGATTAATAGTTCAGATTAAATCAGAATATATAAATTAATTTTCTTTTTTATAAAACTGTTTTGATGCCAAAAAAGGAGAAACAGATTTACAGTAACTTTAACAAGACTCCCATTATTAAAGAAAACCAAATGCTGTCAGTCATTAGATGGAGTTGACAAATTCAATCCAATAATTTTTCTTAACATTGATATTAAAAAGTTGTCACATTTGAAAGCTATATACTGCAGAGTGTGTAGTTATTTTAACCAGAGTTTTAAGAAAATATTGATAACATAAGTATATGAATTACAATATACTTGGCCAAAGAATTAGCTAGAAATGAAGAAAAAGAAAATAAAAACTTACAAAACACATTTTGTCTTGTTTGAATTTAGTGAAAATATAATTAGCATACTAATACCTTGTCTTACCAATCTTTCTGAGTGTTACAAGAATAAAGGAAAGAGCATCTATGAAAAGACATTGACCTATATAAGAAAAAAAAAAGAAGGGTAATTTGCTCTTACTTGTTTTAGGTGCTTCTTCAGAAGCAGAGCATGGGGTGGGTAATTGGATGCCAGTGATAAATTGAGTGAATACTCCCCAGAGAACAGGTAAAGGAGAGTGAGTAGTATAGGAAAGACAAAGCAGCTTTGTAAGAATGTATTTTCAGGTAAAGTCTGATCTCATGGAGAAGTTTGGAATGCGATTTGTGTTGCTGAGTCTCCTCACACTTGAGACAGGGCAAGGGGCCACACATACCTCTACCCTAGTCCATCATTCCCTGTGGAATTGTGCCACCCATAGGTGTGAGGGACAGCATAAATCTCAGGACCACAGGACTTGGCAGTTTCAATCACCAGAGGATACCTTCCAGAAGGGTTTTGCAAGGGAGACATTAGTCTAAGGATTTGCACCAGCAGAGAGACACCAACACACAGTGATCTGGCGTGGTGTACTGCATTAGTGTTCTTTGGGCATTGCAATAAACAACTAAAAATTCAGTGACATAAAACAATACACATTTATCATTTTACAGGTATGGAGGTCAGAAATCCAAATGGATTTCACCGTGCTAAACTGCAAGGTGTTGGTAGTCCTTGCGTTTTCCACCATCTAGAGGCTGATTGATTGCATTTCGTAGCTTGTTGCCACTCCATTCATCTTCATAGCCAACAGGATAGCATATTCCAAACTTTCATTTGTGATTATATTGAGTCCCCATGGATAATACAGAATAATCCTTTATCTTCAAATATGTAATCATGCTACAAAGTCCCTTTTGTTATGTAAGGTAGCATATTCACAGATTCCAGGGATCAGGGCATGAACATCTTTGGGATATCTCTGGATATCACAGGCACCAAGAGACTCTAGTTACATCAATTTATCACTAACAAATCTTAGTAGTCATACAGAGAGTTGAGTACTCTTCAGAGAATTGAAACAATTTCAAAAATTAAGCAGTAGAGCAATATGTATGGAAGTGGAAGACGGATAAACCTTCTTGTATGATTGTTTCTTGACAGCAAGACTCTATCATGAAGCTAAATATTGTCTGGAACTAGGTATCCGGGTGCTTGAATCTATATTTAATACGAAGCAAGTACTGGCTTATCTATCTTGTTTCTCAGCATGGGGTTAGAAGGTAATACAAATATATTGAGCTGTATTTGTTTCATTTCTAGATATGTTGGTAGACTAGCAAGAACAGACAAATTGGGAAAGGCAATCCAGCTTTACACAAGAAAGACAAGGTTAATCTGAGGAAGAAAAGATAGACCTAAAGTAAAAGTTAACGAAAGCCAGCACTTCATCTTGATATTTTGTTTCTTATTTTTTTAAATCACTTTAATACTGTCTTTAATGCTAATCACATTCCAAGCTACAGTAATGCATCTACAACTCTTGCTGCATCACTCCACTTGAAAATAAAAATATGTCTAAAACAAAGGTTTTCTTCATGCTACTCAACCCAATTTTTTTTCTTATCAGTAACACATCAAATTTTATGGGTTCTAAATCTTAAAGTAAATATCTCCCTTTTTTGCTTTTTGTCACTTCTTCAAACACAGTGATGTAATTGTTTCTCATTACTCTTAAATCAGTGAAGACAGGATTCCAGTCCTTCATTTATTAACACTCTGATTTTCTAACTAATCTTCATGACTTCACATTTATTCATTCATACCCAACCAGAGAGATACTAATAAATTAATTTTAAACTACTTTGTGAATAACAATTCCATATGGAAATAAATTAAGTTCAAGTCCCATAGCTTGACGTTCAACACACACCAAATCTGGATCAACCTAAGCTCTTAAACATCTTTTAAAATTCCTCCTCATACCCTGAATTACTATTACGTTGAAATGTTCAATGTTTTTTATGCCTGCCACTTGCGCATCCTACGTTATATTTTGTATGTGTGTTTTTGAACGTTGTTTCCCAAACTATGAACTGAAGTTTCTCTGCATCAGAATCTTCTGAAATGCTCTAAGGAAATTCAGATTTCTACTCTGTAACCCAGACCTATTACCAAGCTTCCCTATTGATTCTTTTATATATTCAAAGTAAGATTCTCTATTTCTGAAATTGGCTTCACAAAACCTCTTTTAGTTATCAAAGCATAGTATACCATGCATTTTTTTTTTAAATTCTAAATCTCGCATTAGGAATTTTAAAAAGTAGTCTCATGTACTATACATATTATAATGAACACATGGATAGTTTTTATTTCTGACATTTTTAAGGATGGGGTAATTAATTACTCATTTAAGGACCTGACTAAACCTTGCCTATTCATCACATTTTTTTAAAAATAGAAAAATATCTTTAAATATTATATTTCAGGACACATTAAAATATTATAATTCTTACCCAATTTCACCCCCCAAAAAATACTGAGCATAATTTAACTTTTTGTGTGCATAGAATACTCTAGCTCCTTATCTGATATATTGCTTACAATTGCTTCAAAAATGGATACTATTAAAATCTCCATTTTATTAATTAAAGTCCTATCTAGGCTTGCATTTATGCCTAGCATAACCTCATACACTTTGTCATTATGAGACTTCCGCTTACCTGAGTGTTGAACTAGCTACTGGGAGTAGTCAGTAAGGCAGATGCCCAGAATATTAACTTAAAAGGGACACTAACATATTATTGTAAACATATTGGAGTTATGGTGCCAGTTAATTGAGGTTTACATATGGAAACACCTATATAAATGGTTGAATCATGCAAGATTCCCATTTCTACCGACTCAGCATATAAAAAAAAGTCCCACAATTTGACAGGTGACAAAAGATAGCTAGTTATTTGCTTATTTTGACAGAATGTGTGTAAAAACATAGGTTGTGCTAATGAATCAGAGAATAGTTGCTAATAAGTAGTCATCCAAAGTTAAAATTCAGTTTAAAACCAAATAATATAAACTTAATAGTGCTAGTTACTGGGGATGATTTATCTTAAAATTTTCATAAATTTGTAACATGTTAAAGTCTGTTCTCCATGTATTAAATATTATAATAAATATTTATTTAATATGTAAATATAAGGATGTCTTTTGCATTTAACAAAACATATATTTTCTTCTGCTCTTATTAGGTAGCTATCATATAATTTGAATCAAGGCCCACACAATTAATCTCTCAGGCCCTGAATATGTGTTTTATTCTTTGGAGCTACTATTATGTTTAAAGTGACATTCTTTGATACACTAAATTGCTCTCGAAATGCTGTTTTTTCCAACCCTGTGCCTGTATTATTTTTTAGTCTTAAATCCTCCCTCACTGTTAAGATATCAGTTATTATTTTCTACAACTTTACTGTGTCTGTAGCATCCAGATGAAATATATCACTTAAAATGTAGAAACTATGTACTTAGACCTTTGAAAATGCTTCATTAAAATCTGACATGTCCTGGGACTTCAGATAACAAGTTAGATGAAAAAACACATAGAAATTATAAGCATACTCAACTAAAGGAAGCTATGAGGAAGATTCTTTTTAAACATTGAATGTGTTTCAATATTTACCAATTCGACATCTATTTTGTGTCTTCAGAAGGTTCATTACACTTATTTGTAACTTCTTTGTTGTTTTATAGATAGTTGTTTGTGTACAAGGTTTAATCTGGCATTAGATAATTTTTTTCATTCATGTATTACATGCATCAGCATATATACATGCATCAGCATATATACAGTTCAATATTAGTGCTTAATACATTGTTGAATGAATGAATGAATTATTGTATTATAAATTTCTCTAGTTATTCAGGCTTGCTCAATAAGTGAGAAGATATCAGTATCCACATTTGATCGATGAGTCAAAAACAAAAACAAGATAAATCGAATTTAAAGGGCATATAACCAATAACTGACAAACACTTTGAAGTACTCTGTATACCAGTTTCTAAATCTACAAACAGACTATGGGTAGAATTAATAAATACAGATTTTTTTTTAAAAAGACTTGTTTTAGGAAGAAAATATATGGAGGATAATAATAGAAAGTTTAGGCAATTTTTATAAGACATTTAACTTTAAGAATACCTGTCAGAAAGAGTGCAGCCTTCATAACTCACTTTGTACTGCTACAATATGAAACTTGTTTATAAGGTTTTAAAGTGAAAGATAATGGTTCTAGCCTAATGCATAGGCATGCATCTTTTCCTATTTAATAATGTGTTCTGCTTACTATTTATTTTCAAAGTACTTTGGAAAATATTATAATATTTTACTGTATATTCAATGCCAGAGAAGAAAGAAATTCTTCTGTGAAATGTGTATGTTGGCTTATAAATCACTCTCTTTGGAAGAGCATATAAATTCTGCAGAAGAACTGCACACATAAACATAACTTTGAATATAGATGCACAATAATAATAAATAATCTACATTTTAGCTACAAACTCTTTTTTATTCAAAGTTATGCATGATGATGTTATAATACTTGGGGATCAACCTGCTTATACATAACTGAAATGAAATAATATAATGTAAATAGGTAAGAATTACCCTCAGTTTAATAGGATACACTACTTTTTTCTCTCGGTAGAATTTCAATAACACACATTTTAAAAAAGTCTGCATTGAAGAATGATGTCATTTAAGGAAATTACCTTTTTTGAATAGTTTGGGACATTCCTCTTCTTCCATTGAAGATTTACACTTAGTTGTAGAAGTCAGGGTCTCCATATTCACATATCTTTATTATAAATTCTGCAAAAATGACTATCTATAAAAAAATACTACTTGAAAAGGATTAAATAGTAAGTTAGCATTATAAATTAGCATATTAACTCTCACTGGTATTTTGCAAGTTTTTTAATGACTGTTCCAGTCACAAATACAATGTACTATTCAAATAAAAGTACACAAAAATTCATATTCACTACATATGGAAGATAAAAGAAAGGGATGCAATTTTTGGAGTCTATATATTTATTTTTAGCCAAATCGTTGTAGAAGACTTGCTCGTGAAGTTTTACAGTCCCGTTCATAAAAAGTTGATAAGAAACACATCTTTAAACATGTTTCAAGAAAATTTTAAAACATTTTCTTCTTCCTGATGATTTAGTATTTTATGATATTAGTATTTTATTTGAGTTTCCTTTGAATATATTTTGACATAGCAGCATATACTTAAATTTTGAATAAGCTTATTTTTAATTCCAATCCCACATTTAAAATATTATGTTTAGAGTAAAAACTTTTAACATATATTGATCCTTGTATTTTTAAAAAATGTTTGAGGAATAAATAAATACATTTTTCAAAGATACATTGGTGAGGATTTGAGATTGAAAATAATTTGTTACAGAAACACATAAAAAAGTAAATTATACGTTTAAGCAGCTAATGGACAATTTATGTCTGCACCAACAGAGAAGATTCTTTTTATGTAAAAAATATAGAGTGCCCATCTTAGGAGCATCTCAATATAGATGAATGGGTTCAAGAAAGATTCTGTATTATCCAAGGCACAAAAAAGCATTCTCTCCTCCAATAAAGTGACTCTGAAGAATTGCACTAAAGCAACTCTGCCATTGACTCAAAGAGACAGACATGACAGGCTCATAATTTGCTTTAATTGGATTCCATAATTAGAAAAAAAAAGCACACTGCAGTTTTGTCTTTTTTTAATACAACTGAAAGTAATCCTTAGTTTATTGTTAAGGATTATTTTGTTAAAAAGATAAAATGTACTGAACTGAGAGTCAGAGATTCCAATTGCTGTTTCTTCAACATACCTATTCTCCAGAATGTCACAAAAAGTAAATGGCACAGTGTCTATGATCTGTTTCATGCCATGCTTTCAGGTAGATAGAATTCAATACATTTTAGCTATTACTTTTTTATTATAAGTAGTCAAAAAAGAAATTTATTTCAATTTCGTTTCTTTCAAGTTACTCAATTAAAAGAAATCTCTTCTCGAAGACACTGGTAACTATTATCCAAAATCCATTTGAGTTTCTCTTCTTATTAACAAGGCTACATAGCAATGTGCCAAGTTCAATAATGTTATGTCTATTCCAGATTAAGGTAACTAATAAAATACAAGGAAAAGTCTTGTATGGGCTGAAGAGAAAGCTCCCTAAAGAGCGTTAACTTGGCCTTGTGCTCTTTACTCTTCCAAATAGGTTGTGATAACTGGAACCCTTGCAGTTATTTTGGCTCTTTATGAATAAAGCCCGTAAGAATTTCTAAGATTCACCCCTGACACTCTTGAGCTTCCAAATCACCATCACAAACTGCCTGCCTAAGACTTCTTGTCATTTTTTTTCTAAACCATTTTGTGTTTATCCAGTATGGTCATGTCTCCATTATTGCGATTAAATATACTGCCTAACTAATTAACTTACCTCATGGGGGAAAAAAAGGCTTGACATTTAATCATTTGCAATTACCAAAACTATTATTTTGTAAAATTCTTTTTTCTTCCCTTTTGATATAGTGAAAATCATTTTAGCAGAGGTGGTGATTTCTGACACAGTATGAAAGCTGCTTTGTCTTTTCAGAAAAAGTATGCAAGGCCTCTATTTTTTTTTTACAAAATTAAAGAAAAAATATTGTGAGATTGACTCAGAGAGAATAAATACAGTGAACTATCACTCACATTGAGGATTTCAGATTCATAAAAGGTCGGGGAGCAAGGATTCTAAGCTTCTGCTATAAATAGATACCAAAAACTACAATTAATTTTCAAAGGGAAGTAAAGATAGTTCCACTGGGATCACATACCCTGCAACGAGAACACAGAATTAATGGATGCATCTTTCTTCAAGTTTCACTGCTGGGAAGAATAATAGCCAATGGAACATTGCCTTCCCATTAGAGTTAGTAATCTCCAGAGAGACTATGAAGGCAAAGAGCATTCCACAAAGTTGCTATTTGATAAGGGTCATTGGTGAGTATATCGAGTTTCTTCTCTGTGATTTCAGAGGGAGAATTTACAAAATGGTATGGCTGCTTATTTGCCGTCGAAAAAGGCTGAGCTGGAGGTTTCATTTATGAATATGTTAGAAGCTCCTATTGCTGCATGGCAGCTGATACCATATATTTTAAAATTTAAGGAAAGAAAAGGCCAAGATGCAAACCTGGCTCTACCCAGGGGGTGACTTCCTATTGTGTAGGTTCATTACCTGAGTGAATAACAGGACACTGTTCTGCTTCTGTGTTAAGGATGATAAGCCAGTTCATTTATGTAGAAAGTTCACATGCAGAAGATTCGCTACAACTGCTTCTCATATTACAAAAATCACCCTTGGAATGATACGCTCTGGAGTATGTAAGGACTGTCTACATATTTCAGGAAGAATTTTAGGTGCAGGATTGAATTGTACACACACACATACATACGTCATCATCATCATCTTTCTTTTTCTTTTCTTTTTTTTTTTTGAGTTGGAGTCTCACTCTGTCACCCAGACTGGAGGGCAGTGGCACGCTCCCGGTCACCGCAGCCTCGACCTGCTGGGCTCCAGCGTTCCTTCCACCTCAGCCTTCCAAATAGCTGGAACTACAGGCACACGCTGCCACGTCTTACTAATTTTTTTTATTTATTGTAGAAATGCGGTCTTCCCAAGTTGCCCAGGCAGGTCTCGAACCCACGGGCTCAGGCAATCCACTCGCCTTGGCCTCCCAAAAGGCTGGGATTACAGGCTCATCTTTCAATTTCAAAGCATTTTTTGTGCTGTCTAATGCTGCAACAGAAAAAAATATATATATATGACCTAGCTTACAACTGTTGATAGCACTTTGGAAGGCCATAAACAGTAACCACATTAAACAAACAAACAAACAAACAAAACCATATATATATATATACCAGAATCCCTCTAAAGCTGACAATCTGATATTATTTCTTGTTGCTTTAAGTCTAAAAGCATTGGTTGTTTCTGCTATTAGTACAATTTTGATATGGATCATTTAGAAAAAAAAATTTTTTTTTTTTTTTTTGAGTAAGAATATCACTCCATTGCCCGGGCTGGAGTGCTGTGGCACCCTCACGGCCACCCCAGTGTCAACCTACAGGGCTCCGATCCTTTTGCCTCAACCTTCCAAGTAGCTGGAACTACAAGTGCGTGCTACTATGCCCAGCTAATTTTTTTGTTTTTTGCTTTATTGTAGAGACGAGGTCTCATTGAGTTGCCCGGGCTGTTCTCAAACCCATGGACTCAGGCAATCCCCTCACCTTGGCCTCCCAAAGTGCTGGGTTTACAGACTTGAGTCACTGCTCCAAGCCAGAAGAAAAAAAAAAAAAAACTTTTAAGTTAGGATCCCAATACTTATTTATAGTACTGTTATGAGTAGGAGCCAATTGAAGCAAGTTTTACAAATTTATTTTATAAATATATCAATTATTGGTTACTCCCCACCACCTGCCTTCAAGCTAGGGCACCTTAAGGTGCTAATAATTTATCTGCTTCTATAAAGACATACAAAAGAAATAAGGTGAATATAAAACAAAGTATTTCTTGTCAAATAGTTCATTCATTTCATTATTTGTTATCCACTCGGAAAATATTGGTTAAATATCTATTTTATTTCTAACATTGTTACGAGATGCAAGACATGCAGTTGTAAACTGTGGTGAATATAATTAGAGGAATGAATGAAAATTGAGCTCTTCTGGTGAACCATTTAAAATGTTAGACCACCCTTTCTTTTAGTCAAATTTAACCATTAGACTGCGAGTGTGACTGGACTAGGACACGTATGTTAAACCAAGATTGGAAAGTACCTGGAGTGTCCATATGTATTGGTTTTGACAAATCACTTGAAGTAATTATGAAGTGAAATAAGAAATGAATTTCTACCTTTATTTTTTAAAGGGAAAAGAGTTCCTAACCTCTACCAGACTGCCCAACTCCTTATCCAACTCTATTGTAAAACCAAAGGAGTAAAAAGCAATCTATTTTGGAAACTCTTTCTGTATGCTACCCTTGTTATTGCCATGGAGACACCATAATGCTGACTGATGGGAATGAGCTAGTATGGAGAAGTTAAGGCCTCTTTGAAAAACTATGGAGATTGACATTGCAACAATTACTATAAACAAAAATGCTTTACTCTGGGGCCTCAAACACTGCATGGCAGCTTCTGAAATAGGCATGCATGTAAAGTGCCTATTTTCCAAAAGACTGACACCTGTGATTATTCTACTTACATGTTGAATTCTCATACATTTTTAGAACTTTATTTGGATAGATATGATTGGAATGAAATAATGGAACATTACTAAACATATTGTAAACAGTAAGATTTTAGAGCGCAAATAAACCATGACTATGTTTACAGACAAATGGAAGACCTGGGAATCTGGTATTATTTTGTGTTGCTTTAAGTCTAAAAGCATTGTTGTTTCTGCTATTAGTACAATATTGAAATGGATCATTTAGAAAAAATACAGTGATACAGGAAGTAGCAAAGAATACTTGACAAGTTTGGGCATCAGTTCTTGACCTCAAGCTTAACTACATATGATTTATAGAAACAATCTATAGCATTTTATAAAAAGTTATAAAATTATTCCAATAATTTATGTAAATCATGGTTAACTGAGATACATTAGGCACTAGGTTGATTATAGAAAAATAGAGTATTTTCCAAGAACTATTATTATAAATTTGTTTATTGTAATAAATGTTGCTAGCAACAATTGAAAAGTATGGTTTTTGTTTTGTTTTTTTTTTTTTGAGTTGGAATCTTACTCCGTCACCCAGGCTGGAGTGCAGTGGAACACCCACGGCCACCCCAGCTTCGACCTGCTGAGCTCAGGTGATCCTTCTGCCTCAGCCTTCCAAGTACACGGAACTACAGGCACGCATTACCACGCCAGCTAATTTTTGATTTATTGTAGAGATGAGGTCTTGCCAAGTTGCCCAGACTGGTCTCGAGCCCACGGGCTCAAGCAATCCACTCGCCTTGGCCTCCCAAAGTGTTGGGATTGCAGGCTGAGCCACTGAGCCCAGTCAAAAGTATGTATTAACTAATGCAGATATGAGAAACAGGTTGGATTTTGAAAATAGAGATTAACCTGATCTTGAGACTTGAACTATGTAACTTCATCCTTAGAATAGCATGCAGGTTCCAGATTGCATTTTGAATTAATCAGCAAATAATTAGCTGTTTCTTTTTTTCTTTTTTTTTAAGTTTTCAAGCAAAGTTTATTTAGAAAGTAAATTAGAGAGAGAGGAGAGAGAGGAGAGAGAGAGAGAGAGAAAGAGAGAGAGAGAGAGAGAGAGAGAGAGAGAGAGAGCTAGAGATAGAGAGAGAGAGAGGTAGAGGAAATTCACCTACCCAAGGTAGGGGAGGGGGCAAAGGCTAAGAGAACCATAATCAACTATTTCTAAGGCCTAGGTAGAGTTTTTAATGTATAATGTTATTAGTTCATAAAAATAAGTTTAAGGTGTATTTTAAAGCATTCTATATTCATGTTGCTGTGGTCAGGTAGAAGTGTGTAGGCATAATTCTTAATATGACTTCTTACAAAAGCACCAAAGCACCATTGCTCTATTCCCATTGACCCTCCCAAATTCTGGATGAAGCTTTAGCTGTTTTGGGCCATCAAGGTATTATCTAGTCCATTGAGGCAGTACTTATTAAGTAGTCAGTAAAATACTGCCTGTTTGGAAGTTAACTGTCTTTGGAAACTGCATCAGCTGTTCTAAGTCACCAGAATCGAGTTAAGTAAGTTACTGCTTCAGTGCACTAAATAGCACTTGCAGGTCTTAAAGAGTAGAGGCAACCTCTGAAGACCCCTGACTTCTTATTAGGGATAGGGATACATAAAAGGCGAAACTGGTTCATCGAGGGAATGTATACCTCAGAACCACAACTTAGAAGACAGGGTTTTTGAGTCATTAGCTATTTTAGTAACTAGATAAAAGGCTTTCTTGAGTATACGTAAACTGTAAAACATGACCATTTTAAGACTCAAGCTGTTCTTTTTTTTTTTTTTAATGGTTTTCCCCTTCTGAAAGTTAAAAAATGCAAGACTTTTTTTTTCAGTAACTTTGTCATGAATAGCATTCACAGCATGTTGCCATGTGTGTTTTAATAATATTAAAGAACAATTAAATTACTAATATTATATAACAGCCTTTGAATTAAGCAAAATTAAGGCCTAAAATAGGGCTTTTAGCCATGTTTTATTTTTTATGACTTTCCAACCAAGTTGTGTGAAATTAATTATCTCTATTCTTATATAATATTTCCAAATAGTGATGTTAAAAGCAATATATATAGTTGGAAGAACAGTGCCTATTAGCAATACTAATTCAATGAGCTTTTAAGAGTTTACCTATGCATGAGAATAGGCTTCGGCAGCACTGGTGCAATGGTGTGCTGAGTAAATGGGATGTAGCTGCCTAAAAATATGGGTGCAGGAAAAGGTGTCATTATGTATCTTAAAGGTTATAACCACGTATTCATGCATGTCAAAAGAGGCTACTTGACCAAGTTTAATTCAGAGCTAGTGGTTTCCTAGTTCTAAGTTTGTTTACTCAAAATAGAACAGGTTTTGCAATAACAATGACAGCAATAGTTAACATTTCCTGAGAAGTTTCTATCTGCCAGGATTTTCCAGTGGTTTTTGTGACCATTAAGATCTCTAACCTTCACAAAACCCATAGTAGTCATTAATATAAACCCTGTAATACAAATTAGAATGACAAAGCACAGAGAAAGCAGATGATTTCTCAGGATCACACTGTTGGTAAGTAGCAGAGTCTGGAGTTCATACTGCTGTTTTACCAACATCACATTTTGCTTTGCTTGCTCCATGCTTAGACTGATTATATATCATGTATAAAGCAGATAGCTACATTCTAAGGTACAGAATGGCATGCAAAAAATACCTTTGAAGTCATGTTAACAGGGCGTTATGATCCTTTGTGCAAATAAAAACAGGCTGGGAACCCAGAAAGGTGAACAAAAGGGATTATTATTATTTTTTTTTAAGCAGAAATTTATTTCTCTTTTCTATAGGAGTCCAGAGGTCAGCAGAGCCCAGGGCTTCTATGATACCTCCATGAATGCATTTCAAGACTCAGTCCAACTGATGAAAGAAGGCAAGAACAAAGCAAAACAAACAAACAATCTTTTCTCCCAGTAGTTCCAGAGGAGATAACTCAGCTTATTCTCACTTTGTAAAGATTTTTGCATGAAATGAGATGTTAGTTATGGGTAGAACTAACAATGAATATGTGTCTTTTGCTCACAAGGAGATATCTTGGTGCTACTGAGAGTTGCCAGTTACATATCCTTGGTATGGACTGGGAACATGACCACACTGAACCACGGGGGAGGAAAAGAAATAGAACCTAAAATTGGGATTCTATTATTAAACTAGAATGGGAAATGAATATAGGGAAGCAATTACCAATTTTTGCCACAGAAGCATAGGAACAGAGAAATTAGTCTCTACAAGCTCACTCTCCAGTATGGCTGCCATTAACCACAGATGAATATTGAGTGATTGAAATGTGGCTAGTTTACAGATGCATCCATTTCAAAGTGTATGCATGTACAGAAACATTATATTGTACCCCACAAATGCACACGATAATTATCTTTCAATTAGAATTTTTTAAAAATTAAAACATTGTGGCTTGCCCAAATTAGAATTTACTGTAAGTATAAAAGTTACATGACATTTCAAAGACATAGTGCAAAAAAAAAAAAAAAAAAGAATGCAAACTATCTGTTTTTACATTGTTTATATATTGAAATGATACTGTTATGGCCCAATTCAACATTTGGCAACTTCTCTTGCAGTCAGTCAACTACAAGTGGCAGAATGCTAGGAGAAGTAAGCAGTTTTATTCTGATACCATGGGATCAGGGAACAGGCTGTGTATCCACCAAAAACCTGTTCACATTTTTTTTTTATTTTAAAGATGTGGTGTACAAATCAGGATTAGGTATACAAACATTGATTATGCAGGTGCTCTTGGTGATGAGGTGTGCCCCTCCCTCTCCTAACAGTTTCCCTCAACTGCCAATCGCACCCTCTCCCCCCTGACAGTTTCCCACTACTGCCATTCCTTTTCTTATAATTTTATAATTGTTTAAGTTCTGCTTATGAGTGAGCACATATGGTACTCTGTTCTTTGTTTCTATGATAGATCACTGAGTATGATCGAATCTAAATCCATCCAAGTTGCTGTGAAGTTCATATGTTTGTCCTTCTTTGTGGCTGCATAATATTCCATTGTGTATATATACCGCTTTTTTTGTATCCAGTACAGCTTCAGTGGGCAGCATGGTTGGTTCCATGTTTTTGCTATTGTGAGTAGAACTACAACAAACATGCATGTGCAGGTCTTTTTGTTTTTGTTTTTGTTTTTTTGAATGATTTGAGTTCCTCTGGGTATAATCCCAATAGGGAAATTGCTGGGTCATATGGAAGGCCAATTTCTAGTTCTTTCAGAAATTTCCACTCTTCCAAAGAGGTTACACTAGTTTTCATTTCCACTGGCAGTGTAGAAATATTCATTTTTTTTTTCTGCATCCTTGCCAGTATCTGTTGTTGTTTGTTTTATTAATGATGGTCATTCTTATGGGGGTTTGGTGGCATCTCAATGTGGTTTTAATTTGCATTTCTCTGATGGTGAGTGAGGCTGAGCACTTTTTCATGTGTCTGTTGACTGCACATATATCTTCTTTTGAGAAGTGTCTATTCATGTCTTTTGCCCATTTTTTAAAATAGGACTGTTTGTTTTTTTTCCTCTCGGCGTGTTTGAGTTTCTTGTAGATTCTACATGTTAGTCCTTTGTCAGATATACTGTTGACAAATATTTTTTCCCTTTCTAGGGGTTGTCTCCCTGCTCTCTTGATGGTTCCTTTTGCTTTGCAGAGGCAGATAAGTTTGATGAGGTACCACTTGTCTATCTTATTTCTTATGGTATGGGCAACTAGGGTTCTGATCAGAAATTGGTTTCCAGTTCCAATTTCCATAAGGGTGTCTCCTGCATTTTCTAACATTCTTATAGCTTGAGGTTTTACGCTTAGGTCTTTGATCCATTTAGAGTTAATTTTTGTGTATGGTGATAGGTAGGGGTCCTGTTTCACTCATCTGCATGTGATCAGTCAGTTTTCCCAGCACCATTTACTGAATAGATTCTCCCCTCCCCAGTGGTTGTTGCTGGAGGTTTTGTCAAAGATGGATTGGTTGAGAAACTGAGACTTTGTTTCCGGAATCTCCATCTTGTTCTGTTGGTCTATATGCCTGTTCTTGTACCAATACCAGATTGTTTTGATTACTGTAGCCTTATAGTAAAGTTTGAAGTCTGAAAGTATGATCCCTCCTGCATTGTTTCTTTTACTAAAGATTGTTTTGACTATTCTTGGTCATGGTGGATTTCTGATATGTGTTTTGGATTCAATTTGCTAGAATCTTGTTGGGGATTTTTGCATCTATGTTCATAAGGGATATTGGCCTGTAGTTCTCCTTTTCTGTTGGATCTTTACCCAGTTTGGGTATCACTGTGATGTTAGCTTCATAAAATGAAGGGAGAATTCCATCTTTCTCAATTGCCTGGAATACTTTCAATAGGATTGGTATCAGCTCCTCCTTGTACATTTTATGGAATTCTACTGGAAAGTCATCCGGTCCAGGGCTTTAATTATTTATTTATTTATTTTAAGGTAGTTTTTGTATAACAGAGTCAATTTCCTGGGTTGTTATTGGACTATTTAGTGTCTCAATGTCTTCTTGTTTCAACCTTGGGAGGTTGAGTATGTCAGAAAATCCTCCAGTTCATTTAGGTTACCAAGTTTGTTTCTACATAGATGTATATAGTAATTTCTGATAATCTTTTGTATTCTTGAGGTCAGTTGTGATTTGATCTTTTGTATTTCTGATTGTGTTTATTTGACTTTTTCTTTCTTCTTCTCAGTCAATCTGAACAGGGATCCATCAATCTTGTTAATTCTTTCAAAGAACCAGCTTTTTGTTTTGTTGACATTTTCTATGATATATTTGTCTTCTATGTCCCATATTTGGGATCTTATTTTGGAGATTTGGATTCTTCTGCTAAAGTTGGGGTTTGGGTGGTCTTCTCTTTCCACTTCCCTTAGGTGATTTGTTAGGCTCTCAAATTGTGATCTTTCCATTTTCTTGATATGTGCTCATAGAGATATAAATTCCACTCTAAGAACTGTTTTCATGACATCCCAGATGTTTTGGTAAGATGTTTCTTCCTTTTCATTTTTTTCCAGAAATCTTTTAATTTCTGCTTTGATTTCAGTGTTGGCCCAGTAGCTGTTCAGCATCATGCTGTTTAGTGTCCATTTCTAGGTGGGCCTGGGGAAATTTTGTTGGTATTGATATTTGTTTTCATTCCATTGTGGTCTGAGAATGTGCATGGCAAAATTTCAATCTTATGGAATTTGCTTATGCTTGATTTATGGCCAAGGATGTGATCAATCTTGGAGTATGGTCCATGTGGTGATGAGTAGAATGTGAATTCTGTGGTTGTTGGGTGGAATGATCTGTAACTATCTATTAAGTCCATTTAGTCGAATGTCAAGTTTAGGTTCTTGATCTCCTTATTAATTTTTTGCCTTGATGACCTATCTAGGGCTGTTAGTAGAGTAGTCATGCCCCCTGCTATAATAGTGTTAGAGTCAATATCTTTTTTTGGTTTACTTAGTAGTTTCTTTATAAATGCTGGTGCTCCTGTGTTGGGTGCATATATGTTTAGGATGGATACTTCTTGTTGAAGGATTGAACCTTTTATCATTATTTAGTATCTTTTTGCATCTTTTTAAATTTTTTATAGCTTAAATGTTGTTTTGTCTGATATTAAGATTGTGACCTCTGCCTTCTTTTATGATCCATTTGCCTGTAAACTTGCTTTCCATCCTTTATCTTTGAGCCTGTGTATGTCCCTCGTGGTGAGATGAGGACTTTTCTTTTGTGTCTACTTTGTGTAGGTGAATTACTATGTGTCTAGGAGTTGGTCTTCTCATTTGATGTCTTGTGGGGGTGCTCTGTATCTCTTGTGCTTGACTGGTCACATCTCTTGTGAGGTGGGAAAAGTTTTCTTAAATTACCTCTTGGAATACATGCTCTAAGTTGTTTTTCATTTCCCTTTCTTCTTTCTTACCTATGACTGGGATACCAACCAGTCATAGGTTTGGCCCCTTAATATAATTGCACATCTCTTATAGGCTTTGTTCTTTCTTTCTGAGTCTTCTTTTTTGTGTTTACTGATTGGGTTAATTCCATCTTCTGTTCTTCAAGTTCTGAGATTCTTTCTTCAACTGTATTAATTCTGCTTTGCATGCTTGCCATCTTGTGATTTATTCCCTGGATGAAATTTTTTATTGCCAAAATCTCTGTTACAAGTTTGTTCAGTGTTGCACCTTGTGTTTCTTGAGTCTTATTCACTCTTTCCATTCATTACCTAATCCCTGTTATATTCTGGGGTCAGTTGTTGATGACTTCCATTGTTTGGGCTCCAAGGTCTGATTTTTCAGGAGTTTTCTCTTTGTTATACTTGAAATTGCCTGTGATCTTCCTTTGGTTTTTCCTGATTTGTGACAGATCTCTTGCTTTTCTCTTTAGTTTTGTTTTTCATTGTCAGTGGTAGAGGCTTTCCTTTCTGATGTTTGCTCGGCCCTCTATTCTTTCCTGATCCGGGTTCTGGATTTGTTCTATTTTGAAACAAGACTGTGAGTGGGAAGCTTTGCTGTCTCTTATAGTTTTTGAAAGTCAAATAAGGTACAGGATGGAGTGCTAGCATTCAGAAACAACTTGAAAATTACAATGTTAACTGATTGTGGTATGTGTTCCCTGAGACCCACTCCCCGTCACCGCTCTTTACGATGATGCAAAGCAGAAAACAATGCAAAAAAATAATTGACACACACACACACTCCAAAACAAACTGGAATAACGACAAAGTGAAACAAAACAAACAACAACAACAACAAAAACAAGAAAACTGAACACATGCCTAGTACAAAGTGAATGGAGAAGAAAAACAGAAAGACTGGAAAAGAAAAAAAAAATGGAATTCAGATTGAATCCTCAAGCATATGTTGACACACACCTTAAACTATAAAAAATAAAAATAAAACAAAAGAACAAAAGAGCTAAAGCAAACCAACAACAACAACAAAATTGAAAGATGAACACTCAGTCATTCACATACACACATAAACAGAAAACAACAAACAAAAAAGAAACAGATAAAGAAAAGAAAAAAAAGAAAAAAGTTAGGGAGCTGCAGCTCAAACTCTCACATACACATTTATGCACAAAGTAAAAATATTTTTAAAATAGATGAACTAACAAACAGGCAAAAAATTTTTAAAAATTGAAAAACATTAAAAATTGAAAAAAAACCCTGCCCTTTTGTGGCAGACTCTGTAATTGTTCCTCTAATCTGGTCTCTCCTGCTGCACTTCCACCTCTTTCACTCTCTTCCCAGTGTCCAGAGCAGGGAAGGAGGGACAGTAGAGACAGATGAGGTGCAGTCCTCTCCTCCCACTCTTGTATGGCCAGGGAGTTGTCCTCTGGCAGGGAGGTACAGGATTGTCTCTTCCCCAGGTAAGTACTTGTGGGGAGGGGGTGCCCCAGTCAGACCTCTCCTGGAATAGAGTTCTCACATTGCAACTGACCTCTAGGCTCCACCTGGGTTGGTCCTTTTCAGTCGTGGCCCAGCTGTGTGGATCTGACATTCAGAGGATTGCTGGAGAGTAGGGGGTTTGGCTTAGGCCCAGACTCACCACAAATCTCTTTGGAGTCTTTCCTTATCCTTTTCTGGCCACTCCCTTTGTTCCATGACTGGATCAGGGTAGGGGGTGAGGTGCCTGGGACTCAGCACTCCTCAGGTCCCTCTGAAGTTTGCGCTTTCAGGATATTCCCTCTGGGTCATGATCAACCCCTGAGTAGTTGATCCACCAGTCACAGAGATCAGGTCTGTTGCTCTGTGGTAAGCAAGTCAGAGCACTTTCCTGCCCTGCTTTCAAGATGGTGGCAGGTGCCTCTCTTGTCTTCTCCGGTGGGACTTTGCCTCTAGGCTCCCTCTGCAGCCCCTGGTGCCTGTTCCCGGTAAATCGCTGAAGTGGTGAGAAAAAGCCTAGAGCTGGCAGTGTCTTCTGCTGAAGTGGTGAGGCAGAGCCTGGGGCGGTAGTCTTTCCCCGCCACTTCTTCATAGGAAAACTTTTGTCCATTAAAAAAAATGGCTCTCGGCTTCTGTGACCTGGGAAGTGCCAGGGACCAAGCAGAGAAGATGCAGCACCAGCTGTTGGAGCAGGGCTCTGGCCACTTGCTCACAGGCCACCAATTAGTCAATCTCGTCTAGCATTTTCTTCCCTGGAAGGGTTTTGTTGATTAAATAAAAAAGTGGAGCTCAGCTTCTGCATCCTGGAATCGCAAGGGTCCAAGTCAAGCAGCTGCAGCACCAGTTGCTGCACCAGGAGATCCCTGGCCGCTCGCTCCGCAGCTCTCATTCAGTCAGCCACTCACCCTCACTCACTCACCAGCACATACACAAAATTTTCCATACAATCGCTCACTCACACTGGGACTCACATAGTTCAACTGGCTTGACCGCCACCTTTCCGACTCCACAAATATTTTCTTTCAATCTATAGGTTGACTCTTCACTTCATTGTTTCCTTACTGTGGTGAAAAGTTTTTATTTTGATGTAGTTCCATCTGTCTATTTTTGTCTTTGTTACCTGTGCTTTGGGAGTCAAATTTTAAAAATAGATTGTGATTCCTAGACCAATGTCATGTAGCTTCTCGCCTACATTTTCTTCTAGTTGTTTTGCAGTTTCAAGTTTTATGTTTGTCTTTTATTCATTTGATTTGGTTTTTGTATATGGCATGATATGAATCCAATTTCATTATTTTGGATATGGATACTCAATTTTCCCAACACCATTTATTGAAAAAACAGATCTTTTCTCATAATATGTTCTTGGCACCTTTGTCAAAAATTAATTGACAGTAGATACATCGTTCATTTCTGTGCTCTCTAGTCTGTTTCATTGGTTGATGTATTTATTTTTATTCCAGTACTATGCTGTTTTAATTACTATAGCTTTGTAATATAGTTTGAAATCAGATAGTGTGATGATTCATTTTGAGGAAGTATAGATTTTATTTTTGCTACATTTGTGATTGAGGAAGAGAATTCAAAAGGAAATTAGAATAAATGTTGAACAATACAAACCCTGGTATCTCTACAAGATGACAATTATTCTTTTTCCTTAAAAAAAGAAAAAAAAACTAAAAACTAAAAAGCCATGTCTTATGCACTAAACTAATAGGTAATATACTTAGTTTCACAGCTTCAAAATCACTTTTTATGTTGTGCTACCAAAAACATACATAAAATGCCCATTGTGTTTTCTCAATACTGTGTTTTCCTTGTGCACAATGCATTTCAACTTATTTAATACTTTGGTCTGAGATGTACCTAAAATTTAATACATATTTGACCTTACAAATGAATGTCTAGCTTAAACTACCTAAAAATTAAATTGGGTAATTAAACAGTTTGAATATAGATGTAGATAGTTAAAAGAAAAATAACTCTTGGATATACTTGATATTTTAATGAATATCAGTGTAAAAAATACAGCGTATATAAAGTTATACACAGAAGATGTAAGGGAGATGAATAATTCAAACTAAATTCCTTACTTAGCAAAATAAGGAATTAGTGTTGTGGCAGGCATTGGTTTCAAAGAAACCAATGGGATAAGAAATAATGGTCATTCTCAGCAAGGGTCGAAATCTCATTTCATTAACATGCAAACACATTTATCATTATGAAAAATCATCTGGCTAATTTCAAATTCTAAATCATCATAAAGTGATATTAGCTGTAATAAATTTCTGAGTATAAACCATTGCTTTCTATGGTATAATTTTAGCTTTATTTAATTTTCTATTACAGTATTAATTTGTATCAGAGCTACAAAATTGCAGTCTTAGCCCTGGGCTTTTTGCCATTTCAAGTACTGTTTTCTAAAATAAATCTAGCTAGAAATCATTATTTTTACAGTGTGGGAACTATGACTCTTTATTATGAATTAGATTTGGGAGATGATATTTCAACAACTGTTTGTGCCACGATATTAATAAAAGTTACCCATTTACATACTCTCACAAATTACTAGTACAGAAATGAGTAAATATTCCTTATGTAAACAGAGAGGTGGTTTTGCATCATCTTGTCTTTTGAAATTATCTCTAACCTCAGGAATTTCCATGTATTGACACTTTTGCTGGTACCCTCCCCCCATAACCTATAATGAGTAATCTCGCTCTTGGAGAGAATTTAAGTGTCTACAATAGAGACTAGACCTTCTGCTTGACTTCTCCACTCATTGTTTAGAATTTCTCTTCTGTGTTCACAACTTAATTAATTATACAGGTACTTGGTTTCCTTAATGCAGGTGTATCTCTTCAACCTCCTACCTCTTGTTCTTTTTTCATTTACCTTTTTTCTAGTTATCAAGTGTTTGGTTTTGCTTCATTCCAAAGGCACAAAGGATGCACACCTGGAAAAGGACAGTCTCTCCAGTAAATGTTGCAGAGAAAACTGGATAGTCACATAAAGAAAAATGACACTAGACTACCATCCCTCACAATATTAAAAAAAAAAAACTCTAAATAAATTAAAGATTAAATATGAGACCTGAAACTATGAAACTACTAGAAGAAAGCATAAAGATAATACTTCGTGAAACTGGGCTGGGGAAATACATATATTTTTTATTTAAATAAGACCACAAAAGCATAGGCAATAAAAAAAAGCAAAGGCAATAAAACCAAAAATACACAAATGGGATTACATCAGACTAAAAAGCTTCTTCACAGCAAAGGAAACAAGCAGTAAAGTGAAGAGACAACTTATATATTTGCAAAGGATGCATCTGAAAAAGAGTACTTTGAGAATAGGAGCCGGGCTCGGCGGCTCAGCCTGTAATCCTGCACTTTGGGAGACTGAGGTGAGTGGATTGCCTGAGCCCGCCTCCTCTCTACAATAAATCAAAAATTAGCCAGGCAAGGTAGCGTGCACCTGTAGTTCCAGCTACTTGGAAGGCTGAGGCGGAAGGATCGCCGGAGCCCAGCAGGTCAAGGCTGCGGTGGCTGGGAGCGCACCATTGCACTCCAGTCTGGGTGACAGAGTGAGACTCCAACTCAAAAAAAAAAAAAAAAAAAAAAAAAGAGAATAGAAGGAACTCAACTCAATAGCAAAATAATAATAATCTGATTAAAAATGGGCAAAAGAGATTTCCAGCAAGATGACAATGGGACAGGTTGGACAGTGAGAGTTTCTGCAAAAGCGAGTGTCCATAAAGACTCAGCATGAGTGGGTATGTGCCCATGGGTGAGTGAAAGTCCATCTGAGGGGACACTTGGGGTCATGCACCCAGAGCTCTCCTCTGGAGGTGACTGCAAACCCCCTCCGCCCTGAGATTGGAGCTGCTGGTAAACAGGATCATTTGCTGTTTTCAGGGTTCTCCTGAGAAAAAGCTGGGGAACACAGCTGATCCTCACCACCTGGGGCTGGGCGCACAACATAACTTGTGACAACAGAGTGACAGGAGCCCTGGATCTGTGGAGAAAGCAGGTCAGGGAGAGTTGGAGAGGAGCTCCAAGCTGATCTACCCTTCCTCCCACAACATTCTATGGGGCATCTGATACATACTGAGAGCAACTCCATCAGCCTGTCTGCTGAGAGCAGAGGAGAGGGGCTGGAGACCAGAGCTGAAAAGAAGCTGAAGTTATAGGAACAGACTAAGAGTGAGTTTTGTTTTTTGTTTGTTTGTTTTTGCTTACTTGTTTGTTTTTTGTTTTAGTTTTTTTTTTTTTCCTTTTCCTCTTTATGTTTTTTATTACATTCTTACGCTTGCTTTGGTTCTGTTATTCTGTCGCTTTTTTTTAGACTTACTCTTTGGGTATGGGTATTTTTAAGGAAGAGGGATTTTTGTCAGTTTGTGTGTTTGTATGATTGTCTGTATGCTTGTTTTAAATCTTTTCTGTCTCTGTTTGTGTCCCTTTTCATTTGTTAGTTGGTAAGCCTGTCTGTCTTCCGACTTTTTCTTCTCTCTCTCCACCTTCCTCTTGGCCCTCTCCTTCCTTTTTCCATTCTTTTCTTTTCCTTACCTCATTTTGCTTTCAGAAAAAAGGTTTGGACAGATTTTAAGGCAGTAGGAAGTGGGTTCCAGGGGCCCCACTCACCTGTCAGCAGATAATGGGATCTGCAGGTAGTTTCTGAATCACAACTCCACCCTCAATTAAATCTCAAACTGCAAAAAGTACAGCACCCCACCCACAGTCCAGCTTCATAATTGAACAAAGTCGGAGAATCTGCATAAGGAAGAATAGGAGATTGAGCAAACAGAAATAAAATCTACCCTTCTTCTCCATCCATGAACAACAGAATTAAAGAGGAGGTAAAAAAAAAAAGGGAGGGGGGATCTATACAAATGAAGAAACACCAGAGGAAGAATATGAATCTCACACAGACCCTTGGGAAGTCAGTCACTGAGAATACAGACTTCAAAAGGCAAACAATAAACAGCCCTCAGAATGACTGATCTCGAACCACAAACCCAGATATCAAGACATTAATGAGAGAATAAATGGAGTTGAGGAAAGACAAGAGGAAAGAATGAAAGTACTGATAACTGAGATAACAACAATAAAAAATACAGTGACTGAAATAAATAACAAACTGATAGGCATGGATAGTAGTATTTATCAAGCAGAAGAAAGACTCTCAGAGCTTGAGGACCAAAACATGGAACTCAACCAAACTGTTAAAAACATAGAAAAGAAGCTTAAAATGACAGAAAAAAATCTCTGAGTGATGAGTGATTATTTAAAGAGGCTGATCCCAGGATTAATCAAAATTCCTGAGGCAGAAAGAGAGATAGAGACTACTCTGGAACAAACATTCCATGAAATTATTCAAGAAAACTTCCCTCATCTAATCAGTGATGCAACCATTCAAACACAAGAAATTCAGAGAATCCCTTCAAGACAACAAATGAGAAGACCAACTCCTAGATGCATAGTAATTTGCCTACACAAAGAAGGTGTAATAGAAAAAAATCCTAAAGGCAACGAGAGAAAAAGGTCAGACTACCTACCAGGGGAGACCAATTCAAATAGCAGCGGTCTTATCTACAGAAACAATTAAGGCTAGGAGATCTTGGAGCAAAATCTTCTAAGTTCTCAAAGATAAACAATTTCAACCAAGAATCACCAAGCTAAGTTAAGCTTCATCAGTGATGGAGAATTGAAATCCTTCCCAGACATTCAATCCCTAAGAACTTATGCTGCCTCCAGACCAGCGCTACAAGAAACACTTAAGAAAGTATTAAACACAGAAGAAAGGGGAAAAAATGACAACACCCTTCACAAGGATTCAGGAAAAAGATTGAAAACACACATGCATCAAACCAAAAATCAAAAGAGAGACAACAAACAACAAGAACAAGAAACTCCATAAGAACCTCATGACAGGGATAAACTCTCACATCTCAATAATTAGCCAGAATGTGAATGGACTAAATGCACCACTGAAAAGATGTAGAATGGCAAAATAGATAAAATATCATGAGGAAACAATATATTATCTCCAAAAACTCATCTCACCGGAAAGGACACTCACAGATTCAAAGTAAGAGTATAGGAAACAAAATTTCAGACGAATGGAACACAAAAGAAAACAGGAGTCACAATCTTAATATCAGACAAAATACCCTTTAAGTTACCAAAAATTAAAAAAGATATGAAAGGTCTCTACATAATGATAAAAGGTTCAGTCCATTAACAAGAACTATCCATCCTAAACATATATGTACCCAACATAGGAGCACCAACTTTTGTAAAACAGCTTCTAAGAAAATTTAAAAAGATATTGACTCTAACACTACGATAGTTGGGGACTTAAATACCCCACTCACAACCCTAGACAGATCATCAAGACAAAAACAATCAACGAAGAGATCTATAACCTCAATTTGACATTTCACCATTTGGACTTAACTGATACCTACAGAACACTCCACCCAACATCAATGGTATATACATTCTACTCATCACCACATGGAACATAATCTACATTGACCACATCCTCAGCCATAAATCAAGCATAAACAAATTCCATAAGATTGAAATACAGCCATGCACCTTCTCAGACCACAGTGGGATAAAAGTAAATATCAACACCCACAAAGTTCCCCCAAAGCCCACAAAAACATATACACTAAACAGCATGATGCTAAACAACTCCTGGGTCAACACTGACATCAAAACAGAGATTAGACAATACCTGGAAACAAATGAAAATGAAGAAACATCCTACCAAAACCTCTGGGATGCCATGAAAACAGTGCTAAGAGGGAAATTTATATCTATATGAACACACATCAAGAACATGGAAAGGTCACAGGTTAAGAGCCTAACAAATCA
>CAUYQG010252831.1:0-23040 GCA_963574415.1 Tarsius wallacei
CCAAAGATAGAACTATTTCAGCATAAAAATAACTATGGGCTGAGCGCAGTGGTTCACGTCTGTAATCCCAGCTCTTTGGGAGGTGGAGGCGAGAGGATTACTTGAGCCCAGGTGTTTCAGACCAGCCTGGGCAACCTCGCAAGGCCTTGTCTCTACAATAACTAAAAAAATTAGCTAGGTGTGGTAGTGCGTGCCTGTAATCCTACTTGGGAGTCTGAGGTGGAAGGATCGCCTGAGCCCAGCACGTCAAGGCTGTGGTGGCCATGAATGTGCTATTGTACTCCAGCCTGGGTGACAGGGAGACTCCAACTCAAAAAGAAAAACAAACCAAGGGGTAATGGGGAGTATGAGACCCAGGGTCCAGCCCCCTCCCCACCACACCCAACCCACCCCTGGCTAGTTCCCTCACCTTCACCCTGTCTGCACTACTATTGAAGAGGCCAATTCGTCGGATGGTGGTCAGGATGGGGTCTGAAGAGTCGTCCAGCATATTGTGGGTGCAAACGGGAGGAAAAGACTGCCGCTGTAGGGGCCGCAAATAGGGTATGGGTCAGGGAAGGCACAGAGGACCCCCTACTTCCCATGACTGAGTTGACACTGGGAAACCCAAGAAGACCACAATTCCCACCAGGCTGTGGGGCAACACACCCAAGAAATCATCAGGAGCTGTGGATTTCTACTTGGCTCTATCTGTTGTAAAAGTTTTCTTTCACTTAAGGCCCATGAGCCGAAAATAACCACAATTCCCAGCAGTCTTTGAGACAGAGCCAATGTTAACTTCCCCTTTCCCAAAGGGTTATGGGGAGTTGTTCCTATCTTGTTCTGTACACTTGGCTCTGTCATTAAAGAAACCCAAAGGAACTATAACTCCCTCCAGTCAATGGAGGAAGAGACTGTCCCAATATGGCAGCAAACTTCTAGGGCTGCTGGGAGTTGTAGTTTTATGAAAAGTCATCTAAGAGCCGGGCATGGTGGCTCAAGCCTGTAATCCCAGCACTTTGGAAGGAGGAGCCAAGAGGACTGCCTGAGTCCAGGGATTCGAGACCAGCCCAGGAAACTTGGCGAGACCTGTCTCTGCAATAAATAAATAAATAATTAGCCGGGTGTGGTAGCATGCGCCTGTAGTTCCAGATACTTGGAAGGCTGAAGCGGAAAGGTCACCTGAGCCCAGTAGGTCGAGGCTGCGGTGGCCATGAGCATACCACTGCACTCCAGCCTGGGCGACAGGGTAAGACTCCAACTCAAAAAAAAAGAAAAAGAAAATTCACCTAGGCCAGGTGCTGTGGCTCACACCTGTGATCCCAGCACTTTGGGAGACAGGCAAGAGGATTGCCTGAACCCACGGGTTCAAGACTAGTCGGGGCAACATGGTGAGACCTGGTCTCTGCAATAAATCAAAAAATTAGCTGGGCATGGTGGAGCTCGCCTGTGATTCCAGCTACTTGGAAGGCTGAGGCGGAAGGATCGCCAGAGCCCAGCAGGTCGAGGCTGCGGTGGCCGGGAGCGGCCACTGCACTCCAGTCTGGGTGACTGAGTGAGATTCCAACTTAATAATAATAATAATAATAATAATATCAATTTTTTATTTGTGTAGCATGCAGCTTTCTATATATTTATTATAATTGTTGTAAAAATATTTACATATTTGTGTTTATTTTTACTTCTTTGATGCAAACTTTGAAAAGCGTGTGTTAAATTAGCTAACTAGGCAATTGGGAATGATTGCTAACTCCCCAAAGTTCTGTTTGTTTTCACTCTATATATTACGGAGTTTATAGTTGTGACAATATTGTTCATGATGTTTATAGCATCTTGACTTATTTTTTCTTTAATCAGTGTATAGAAATCCCACTTTGACCTAAAGTGTTTTCACCCCAAAACTATATTTCTGGGAAAAAAAAGTACTGCACTAGAATAAAAGTGATTAAAAGGAACAAAACAGTTAAATGCCAACTATGGATATTGTCTAGATCCTGATGTGAACAAACCAACTGTGAAAACCTTTTTCTTTTTCTTAGACACTCAGAGAAGGAGTGAAGATGGATTGGGTAATGTTAGGTGTGAGAATGGCATTGTGGATTTGTAATAAATGTCCAAATTTAGTTGTACCATGTGCAAGTGAAGCAACATGAAATCAGGATTTGGTTTTAAATACTTCTGCAACTGCCATTTCCAGCCAAGATAAGAAAAAGAGGCTTTCATATTCCCTCCACCTTAAAAATAGAGGCCATTGAAAAAATGTATTTTTCAAATTCCTGCTCTTCTTGTTATACAGTGTCCAATATATATGTAGAGAAAACACCAAAAAAGCCTGATTAAAGCTTGATTGATGACATTAATATCAAATAAAGTAAATTTTATGATCAGAAATGTTGCACGATAAAAGGGATGTTTTATAATAGTAAAAGGAATCACCTTTCATCATGAAAACATTAACACTCTTAAATGTCAATGAATGAGCTTCAAGATACATGAAGCAGAAATAATTTAAGGATTGAGAAATTTAATATTGTTAAGATGCCAATTCTCTCCAAATTGATCTATGGAGTCAACACAATTCCAAAAGAGTTCTAACAATCTTTTTTGTAAAAATTGACAAGCCACTTCTAAAATGTATATAGAAATACAATTTGGAAAAAGAAAAGCAAAGGCAAATGACTTAAACTCACTAATTGTTAGTTTAAGCAAATAGGTCAAAGGGACAGAATAGAAAGTAGAAATTGAGTTACACATAGGTATTCAATTATTTTTAAAGAAGATACTGGGAAAATTCAATGGAAATATAATATTTTCAATAAATGGTGCTGGGTCGGTTGGATAAAAATTACCTTATGATGAAGTGTAAACCTACTACATGTAAAAGCTAAAACTATAACATTTCAAGAAGAAAATATAGAAGAAAATCGTGTGGCCTTAGGTATGCATAGATTTCTTACGTACATCACAGAGAAAATATGAATCATAAAAGAAAATATAATAAACTAGAATTCAATAAAATTAAATAAATGTTGTTATTCAAAATATAAGACATTGTTAAGAAAATGATATCTCCAAAGGCAAATGCACATTCAGGAAAAGGCCACCCTCTTAGCTCACCAAAAGTGGAGAGATAGTAATGGAAACTTGGGACCAGATACCTGCAGTCCATTCTTTCAGCTCGGGATTGCTGTAAAAGTATATCAAGCTTCTTGTCAAAAGCAAATGCTCCGTCTTTCTTTTAAGATGCTGATGTTCCCCTGAATTGGACCCTACATCTTTAAAATAAAATAATTAATTGTAAGGAAAAAAGAAAAGAAAAAAGATACTCATACCTATTGAGTCTCTCTCTTTCTCTCTCTCTCTCAATTTCTCTTTCTCATACATTTTGTCTTAAAACCGAAAAAAGAAAAAGAAGAAAATGACAAACACTTGCAAAACAGATATGCAAAAAAAGAAAACCTGTATTAAGAATAGATAAAAACTGTTACAACTCAATAGCAAGAAGATAACATGACTTTATTTTTTATTTGTTTCTTCATTTCAATAGCTTTAGGGAGTACAGATAATTTTTGATCTGGGTTTTAAGTGTACCCACCACCCCCACCTGTGCACACTGTACCTAATGGGTGAATTTCTGTCCCTCTGCCTCTTTCCCTTCCCCACTCTGAACCTCCAGTGTCCGTTATACTACTCTCTACATCTTTGCAGATCCTTAGTTCAGCTGTCGCTTAGATGTGAGAAAATGCAATAACCCGACTTTAAATAAGAAAAAGACTTGAATACACACTTTACGAAAGAAGATGTATAAATGGCAAATAGTTCATGAAAAGAGACACAACATCAATTGTCATGACAACAACGCAAATTAAAACTACAGCACACTCTAGGCACCACCAGAATGAAGAAGATATGGAGCAGCTGGAGCTCTCATATGTTGCTGAAGACAATGCGAGTCTTGCATCCTCTTACACTCATTCACTTTGGAAAACAGTCGGGCAGTTTCTTCTCAGATTATGTATGTTTACCATTGCCACCTGACAATCCCATTTCCAGCTTTAACCCCAAAGAAATAGAAACACATTTACAAAAAGATCTGCACTTGAATATCCAGAGTGGCTTTATTTATCATAGCTCTAAGCAGGAAACAACCCAAATGACCACCAACAGGTAAATGAGTAAACAAACTTAGTCATAAGCATACAGTGGAATGCTATGAAGCAAGAAAAAGAAATGACTGATGCATATAATAACATGGAAGTCTTGCTCAAAAGCGTTATACGTAAGTTTATGACTTTGCCTTCTTTTAGGCATGTAGGCACAGTTTTAATTTTTTAGCTCTGTCCTAAATGAGAAGAGCCCATTGGTCCAAGGAGGATAAGAAAAATAAAAGCCATCTCAGCCAACCCACAGACCTAGAGTAAAAAATAGAATCACCCCAGCCACCAAACCTGGGCTTCACCTGAATAACAGAGCTTCAAGAATAAACAATTGTTGTTTTGTCACCCAGGCTTTTTCACAACACAAATATGCAATTTACTGACATGGAAATACCAGTGATCACTATGTGCACACTGAAGATTAGCATCATAAATAAATTTTCATTAGGATAACAGTGAAATTGTTTTCACTCCTATTAGCAAGAATAAAAAGAATGATAATATTCACTGTGTGCAAGTGTATGAGGGAACAGCCATTCTCATATACTGGTGGAATGAACACTTATGTCACTGAGTTTTGGGGTGATTTGCTACACAGCATAGTTGAAACAGTAGCTGATCAATACAACACCTGCCACATACTGAGCCAATCACAGTGCCATCATTTTCTAACCCTCTAGAGTTGGATGTGTCACCCAAGGTTGGCTAACTTTTTCAACAAGGAACCAGAGAATGACCTTCTCTCTCTGATGGTGACGTTGTGAGGTATGAGTGTAAAAGCAACTGGTAGACATGTTTCCAGCCGCGTGTTGAATTCTGATCTGAGCACATGAATCCAATAGGCAGAGAAAAATGGTGGTAGCTATCAACTTTTAAAAGGTTTCTTGTCTCTGAAATGTATCTGCTTTTTGCCATTCCTACTGATCAGTTACATGAACTCATGCATCTTTTCTTTCTCTGTCTAATCAACTTCAATAAAGACCTAACTAATACTCCCCCGTCCACCCCCCAAGCAAATAAACTTCTTCCCAGAACAGTTTCAATTTTCAGGCAATTACCAGCCATGAACTCCAGGAGAAGACAAATTCACTGCATAAAGAGTAACAGGATTTTAATGACAATCTAGTCTCATTTTTAAAATCTCATTTAAATTGCTCATTTTAGAGGTGAGCTAATTAAGATCCCCCCCCACACACAAGGGAAAAGACGTTCTTGGAGTGATATAAAACAAGACAGGCACAAAATCCGGCTCTCCTGAATTTAAAATACACCAAGACATCATCTGAGATTAACAGAGCGTTTATGTGCTATTTGGCCTGCTACAAAACCTTTAGGTAACTCACAAATTGGAAACTTGCGTTCCAAAAGAGAAGTAAGAAGGAGATTCAATGTTGCTCCCTCTTAGGATGGCAAAAGTTAAGAGACTTTTAACAACATAGTGATATTAAAAGTGCAAAGAAATGAAGCACGTTCAAACATGAATGGTGGTATACAAGTTGAGACAAACATTTCTTAGAGGGCAATTGGGCAACACGGCAACTTATCCTCTAATAAATTATTTCAAGAAGATAATTTCACAAATTAAGGAAAATGTTATATGCAAGAATGTTTATCATTGCTCTTTTTATAATAGGGAAATACTAGAAACAATGTAAAAATCCAACAGAGGAGATCAGTTACATTAGTAATGACCTCTCTTCTCTTCAGTAAAATAGTCATTAAAAACTGGATGTATAGAGGAGAGAGGAACAAAGGGGTAGAAGGGGAGAGAAGGGAATTCTGGGAGAACATTCACGTCAGAAGAGATTTTTTCTTTGGTTTGGAATTTTTTCTCTTCTTCTTTCTCTTCCTCCTATTTTTCCTCTCTCCCCTCCCCTCCCCTCCCCTCCCCTTTCCTTCCCTTCCCTCCCCTCCTCTTCTCTCCAGGGTCTCACTGTGTTGCCAAGCTAAAGTGCAATGGCACAATCATGGCTCACTGCAGCCTCTACCTCCTGGGTTCAAGCAATCCTCCCGCCTCCAACTCCTCTTGAACAGCCGGAACTATAGGCACATACCAGCACACCCTGCTAATTTTTAAAATTTTTTTTGTAGAGATGAGGTCTCACTATGTTGCCTAGGCAGGTCATCAACTCCTGGGCTCAAGCAATCCTCCTACCTTAGCCTCCTAAAGTACTGAGATTACAGGATTTTCTGTTACGATTTTTGTTCATGAGTTTATTTGTCTTTCTCTTTTAGACACATCTGTACAGTTTGGAGCTTTTACCTCTGCCCTAAATCAGGACCACAAAAGACTGCTCCAATATAAGCAGACACCTGGTCCTTCCTGTGTTTATCAGGGATCACAATCTCAGCAGAGACAGCGTAAATAACCACCACAACGTGAGGTGGTACCCGGCCAACTTGGCTTTCCTGAGGATCTTGGCTCCCTGAACATCAAAACCCTTCCCACACACAGATTCACTCATCCTTACCCCCTTGGGCTGGAACCTGGCTTAACCAGCCAAGCCCACTTTGTTCCTTAGAAAATTCTTGTCCTTTTCCTACTTTGCTTCTGTTCTCTTAATGTGTTCTTTGCATGACCTCTGATTCTCTGGCTAAGCCAAAGACAAAAATATCTTTAGCTTTCCAGATACTAATACCTCTAAACTACATCAAGGTGTTGGTTTCTGATTCCAGAAGTTTCTAATCATACCTAGCTTTAAAATACAGTGACCAATTCATCCCTGTTTGCTCTTCTTTTTAGCACTGAAAGTTCAGCACTCCTCAATCTAACAAACCAGGACGACTGGTCATCCAGCTTTGAATTTTTGTGCATTTCACTTATGAACAAGTTTAGCCTATCTGAACCTCACTTTTTTCAGTCTTGCAAAAGATATACAGGGGCTGGGTGTGGTGGCTCACGCCTGTCATCCCAGTACTTTGGAAGGCAGAGGTGAGAGGATCACTTGAGCCCAAGAGTCCAAGGCTGTAGTGAGCTATGATCACACTGCCATACTTTAGCCTGGGTGACTGAGCAAGACTCCGTTTCTAAATAAATTCAATGTTAAGAAAAAGATGTACTTTCCTAGGCATTGGAAATACAGTAAGACATAAACAGACCTGATCTTTCATTTTATCATAGGGTCTTTGCCTAATAGAAAAGCAGATATTTGACCAGGCGCAGTGGCTCATGCTTATAATCTCAGCACTTTGAGAAGCCGAGGTGAGGGGATTATCTGAGCTCATGGGTTCGAGACCAGCTTGGGCAGCTTGGCGAGACCTCGTCTCTACAATAAATCAAAAAATTAGCCGGGCATGGTGGTGTGTGCCTGTAGTTCCAGCTACTTGGAAGGCTGAGGAGGAACGATCACCTAAGCCCAGCAGGTTGAGGCTGTGGTGGCCGTGAACGTGCCATTGCACTCCAGCCTGGGCAATATAGTGAGATTCCGACTCAAAAAAAAAAAGGAAGAAAGAAAAGCAGACATTAAACTAATAATTATATAAGCAGGATATTGGTATGTGTTAGAATTAGGACTGGGGTGAACAGAGAAGTGAGAGAAATACGTCAGCTGTCACTTGAAGGATAGGAACCATAACTGATATTTCCTGGGTGTTCACCATGTGCTGATACCATGTTCAACACTTAATACAGTGTAGCATAATACAACGCATGTATTTGGTCTCTGCCTCTGGCTTCTGGTATAGAGCACCTACAATGCTTGTAATTTTCTGAGTCATAGAGGTGCTCAAGGAATCGATTGTACTAGTATTACTCTTGGGAGAAGGGGTGCTGCTCCCAGTGTGAGAGGGTCGAGGACAGGTTCTTGTGTTTACATTTGGAATGAATTTGACGCCCAAAGAAACAGGATATGCAAGTCGTTTTATTAAGCAAAGAAGAACACACTCTCAAGGGAGGAGAGCGGGCAGAAACAGCCTACTGAAAGTCAATGCTTTTGCCCCCAACTATTCTTGAGCTATCACTTTCATTCTTATGGGTGCTGAGGAGTGAGTTTAGGGGTGAGCTTTCCTTAGAAATGGGTGGTCTTAAGGCTGGGTCTCTGTTACTCCTCCCTCACGTTGGGCAGGGAGGGGCATTTCAGGCCCCTATAGGATTATACCGGTACAGTCCTGGCGTCAGTTGTATGATGGGAGTGGGTGGCTCTCCTAGGGTAATTTTATGTTAATAGTATTACAGTGAAGATTTATGGTTATCTCAGGCCAACCTTGGCTCCTTGACGTGCATGCTCCAGAGGTTTCCAAGCTAGTTCCTGCCTTGGGGGTAGGCTCTCCACCGCAAGCAACCCGGGTGGACAGCAGTGAGCTTGGAACTTTCTACATCCCTGAAGTGTTCCTGTTCTAACCTGCTTACTCTCAATATTTGGTCTTTGACTGCAGTTCCTGACACAGAGCTCCTAAATCTCTTGGAATTTCCTAGGTGATAGGAGCACCTCTTGTTCTAATGATGTTATTCTCCTGAACCGGGGCTGGTCACCAGGGAGACCAAGCCATGATTAGAAGCTTGGAACTGTCAGTCCCAGCCCCATCCTTTGGGAGGGAAAAGGGGCCAGAGACTGAGTTAATAATTGATCATGCCTATGTGATAAAGCCTCTATAAAAATGTCTGGACTGTGGGGTTTGGAGAGCTTTCAGGTTGGTGAACACATCCAATATACCCAGAAGGAGGCATACCCCAACTCCCTGGGGACAGAAGTTTCTGCACTCGAGGCCCTTCCAGACTTCACCCTATGTATCTCTCTTTATCTGGTTGTTCATCTGTATCCTTGAACAAATCCTTTATTATAAAATAAACAAGTAAACATAAGTAAGTGTTTCCCCAAGTTCTGTGAGTCACTCTAGCGAATTATTGAACCTGAGGGGCTGATGGTGGGAACCCTAACTTATAGCTAGTTGCTCAGAAGTACTGGTGACAACCACCTTGAACTTGCCCTTGGCATATAAAGTGAAGGACAGCCTTCAAGAACGGAGCTTTTTTTTTTTTTTTAAAGAAAGCAGGATTTATTGAAAGTATAGAAAAGCTCCCAGAGCAGGAGGGGGCCCTAGGGGGTTGCCCAGAACGAAGCACTTAACCTGTGGCATCTGTGCTGACTTCAGTTAGTATCAGACTCGAACTATAGGACATTATAGTTCATCCAGCTGGTGTTGGAAAATTGCTTAGTGTGGGAAAAGCTCACACATTCTGGTGACCAGAAGTGTTGTGAGAGTATAGAAGAGGAAAAATAGTTTGTCTTTCCTATATGTGCACACATTGTTTTATTTAAGTATCACAACAAACCTTTTCAGAATTAGGCATATTAGACCCATTTTAAAGATGTGGAAAACTGAGGTTAAGGGAGGATTAAGTATATTTCTCAAGATCACAGAGACAGAAAGTGACAGATGTGAGATTTTGAAGCAGATATCTTTATTCTGGAATCTGAAAAAAAAAAAAAAAAGAATTTAGAACAGTAACACATCCATAAGTTTTAAAAAGCAGAAGCAGTGACATGAATGTCATATCAGGAAAGAGAAAGGAGACAGTCCCATGTCCCTATTGGTTGCCAGGGCAACAGCCTTCAAAATTCTTAGCTGCTTTTTTTGCCAGATGTTCAAAATGGTTAGAAAGCATTCTTTTAGGTGAAATGGGAAGAGACTCAAGGTGAAGTTCAGTAGTGAGCTACAGTAGTGAGTATGAACCTTGCTTAAACTATATATAAGTTATATCCTTTGTTTATTGATCTATTTTCAGTGCTTCAAATGATGCTTAGCTTGTAGTAGGCACACATTAGATATCTGCTGCATGAATTTGTGGAAGAAATTTACCAAAGTCATGCATTTTTGAAGGAGCGTATCTGGCAAGAAAAATAACACTTTTAAATAAAAGTATTCAATCCTTTCTCAAACATTTATGTTTCTAGCTCTGGAGAAAATGTATCTCTGGATTTTTTAATTTCAAACATTATCACACATCAGGATATCACACATCAGCAATCAGGAGATAGCTTCCTTAAGTGCCATCCCCACCCCCCCTTCACACATCACATGCACAGATGCACACACTCACACACTTAACTATACACACATGGCACTGACACCACATACACACACCTCTACACACACACTTGGGCACAAAGACACCCACAGGCATACACCACTCACACAAGGACACACACACTAGCACAGACACAAACCATAGATACATCTCTCATACACACAGCACAGACACTCAAGCACACACAAATAAATATACACAGAAACACACAAGGTCTCACACTTCAAATACCACATATGCATACAAACACAGACTCTCACAGCACACACACACACACACACACACAAACACAAACACGCCCCACATATCACACCACTCACAGACCCAAACACATACATGAGCACCCTCATACATACTCTCCTCTTCCTGGTTAAATGGTCTTTTCTGTTGTTAAATCTATATTCAGTGATTATATTATTTTGAGAATGTAAATGTTGTTTGAAGATGAATCACATAAGAACTACAATTACAAATATTTTCTTTCTGGATTAATATTTTACTTTCCTAGAGTTAGTAGTCCTCTTGGTTTTCATTGTTGTTTGCTCAGTTTTTATGGTATGCAGCATTAATTCTTCCAAATCTCTACAAGAGCTGTAAAATCTATCTGAATATAGGGGATTATCTTAATACCAATTTCATTCGTTCAATGTCTAAGATATATTAAGCTTAAAAAGTAAGTATCATGCATATAATCCCAGCGCTTTGGGAGGCCAAGATGAGAGGATTGTCTGGGTCCACGGATTTGAGACCAGCCTGGGCAACTTGGTGAGATCCCATCCCTTGGCGAGACCTCATCTCTACAATAAATCAAAAAAATCAGCAGGGTGTGGTAGCGCGCGCCTGTAATTCCAGCTACTGGGAAGGCTGAGGCGGAAGGATCGCCGGAGCCCAGCAGGTCGAGGCTGCGGTGGCTGGGAGCGGCCACTGCACTCCAGTCTGACTTCAACTCAAAAAAAAAAAAAAATTAGCTGGGTGTGGTGGCATATGCCTGTAGTTCCAGCTACTTGGAAGGCTGAAGAGGAAGGATCACCTGAGCCCAGCAGGTAGAGGCTTTGGTGACCGGGAGCGAGCGTGCCACTGCCCTCCAGCCTGGGTGACAGAGTGAGACTCCTATATTAAAAAAAAAAAGGAAGTATTTTGGACCAGGCATAGTGGCTCATGCCTGTAATCCCAGCACTTTGGCAGGCTGAGGCAGGAGGGTTGCTAGAAAGAAGGGATTCAAGACCAACTTGGACAACATAGCAAGACCTCATCTCTACCTCCCCCCCAATTTTAAAAATTAGCTACATTCCTCTAGTTTGGGCTACTCAGGAGGCTGAGGCAGGAGGATCACTTGTGCCCAGGAGATCGAGGCTGCAGTGAACTGTGATCATGCCACTGCACTCCAGCCTGGGTAACAGAGAGATCCTGTCAAAAAAAAAATTTTTTTTTTAAAAACAAACAAACAAACAAAATCACTTCATTTCCCCTACCAATAAGGGTAACAACCAGATAAAATAAAACCCCAATCTGCTGTATATACCTGCAATTGCTACCAAAAAAAGGGAAGGTTACATGTCAAATTATTAACAGTGGCTTTTCTGTGAAGGCTCAGAGAAGATGGGAGATCTTTAAGTTTTACCCACAGATTTAGACTTACGTATTGCTTGAATCTTTTATATTAAGAAGTTATTCACACATCATTGTAAATTTTCTAAAATAAAACAGAAAGGAAAATGCTTTTAATCCAAGCTTTACTTGGATTAAAAGATTAGTTAGGGGATGCATTTTTGTTTTATTGCAGACATGAGCTCTACAAAACTAGATCTTTTCTCAAGGACTTGGAGTTCATTCATCCTCAGGGTGTTACATGCTCCAAAATGCTGGAAAGCACTTGCGAAGTTGGGGCCCATGCGCTTATGCAGTCGCTTTCTCTCTCTCTTTCTCTCTCTCTCTCTCTCTCTCCCTCCCTCCTTCCCCCCACCCCTAATCTCATATCTCTCTCCTTCTTCTCCTTTTTCTGCTTTTTGAGTCAGTATCTCACTCTGTCAGCCAGGCTGGAGTGCAGTGGCACAATCATCGCTCACTGCAGCCTGCAACTCCTGGGCTCAAGCAATCCTCCTGGCTCCACTTCCCAAGTAGCTGGAACTACAGGCAGGTGCCACCATAGCCTGCTAATTTTTTAATATTTTTTGTAGAGACAAGTTCTTGCTATGTTGCCCAGGCTAGTCTCAAACTCCCAGCCTCAAGCAATCCTTCTGCCTCGGTCTCCCAAAGTGCTAGAGTTGCAAGGCATGAGCCACCACACCTGCCCCTTCTGATCTATCTTTATCTCTACCCCCGTCTCTTCCTTTGCTCGCCATTCTCTCCTCACCCTCTGACGACATCTGTATGTGCCCTTGTAGCATATGGGCGCTTGACTGAGTGCTGTGGATTTTTACTCCACATGAACAGACTTGTGTTGGAGGGCACATTCCACTTCAATTTCCTCGCTTGCCCTCAGTCTTTAAGATCAGGTTGTACCATTGTGTAAGCATCTTGTCTGTGGTCTTCTTTTCCACCTGGAGCATCCACCCATCTTATGCGTCCCCTCCTTAGTGACAAGTGCTTAGGAGAACACCACTTCCCACCATCACAAACAAGGCTGTGATGTGCATCTCTGTCCTCTCCCATGCCTGTGTGGGCATTTCTCTGGATCTATAAGCAGGAACAGAGCTGCTGAGACAGAAGACTCTTGATCTATTTTGACTCTTGTGCACAACGGGTTTTCCGAATGCCCACAGCTTCTACTTTCCAACAGCAGTCCTAGAGGGAGTTCCCACATGGCACATTCTTCCTAACCAGCACCAAACACCTGCCTCATTTTTTACTAGTATGATTAGTACTAAGTGATATCTTCTGGTTGTTTTCATTTTCATTTTTCTATTTACTAATATTTGAGTATCATTCTCCATACTTACTGTCTTCTGTGCTCCTCATTTTTACGAATTACTTGTTAAGGTCCTTTGTTTATAGTATAGATTTTTTTTCCCAATAAAATATCCATAGCTTTCACTGAATTTTCAAAGTGATTAGGAAGTGTTATCTTCAGCTAAACATGAAGAAACTCAAAATAAATTTAAATAGTGAGCCACAATAGTGAGTTTGAAATTTGTCTAAATATGGATGGATTTCACTATTGGCCCCTGAGGACAGGAATTTTTGTTCTTTATATTTATTGTTATAGTTTCAATGCTTATATGCCTAGCATATTGTAGGCACTCATTAAATATTTATTGCATGAGTTTGTTAAACAAATGTATCAAAGTCATGCATTTTTGATAGAATGCATCTGATGTGAGAAAATTTTCTTACAGAAATGTCAGATTATTTCTCAAGATTTTTTATGTGAGTACATACTCCATGCCAGACACTATAAATAATATAGGAATAAAGAAACTCAGTCTAGTAAAATTGAGTCTGTATTTTAATGCTCTATTATATATGCTATTTTCATTTAACTTAATATGGTCCTCTCACCTCTCCTTCCAATAATTCTTCAAGATGGGATTGACTTTCTCTTCCTTCTCTTTCCTCCAAATGAAGAAACTGTGACTCTGAGAGATTGTCCCTTGCCAGTAAGTGACAGAGGTCTCAACCTAAGTACTTAGAGACCAGACAGGTGACAGAGACCAATTTCGAGCTTTGCTAAGATATTGGTGCACGGTACTCAGCCAACATTAAGGTAATACTCGTCACTGTGTTATTTGCCACACTTGAACTCTTATCAGTGTGAGGGTTAATTTTATGTGTCTACTGGACTGGACTAAGGGATGCCCAGATAGCTGGTAAAGCATTTCTAGGGGTTTGTGGACGTTTCTGGTAAAGATTAGCATTTGAATTGGTAGACAAAGTAAAGAAGATCTGCCTTCATCCAATCTGCTGAGGGCCAGAGTAGAACAAAAAGGCAGAAGAAGGGTGGATTTGCTCTCTTTGCTTGAGCTGGGACTTGCATCTTCGCCTGCACTCAAACATCAGAGCTCCTGGTTCTTGGGTCTTCAGACTCTAGAACTTACACCAGCAAGCCCCCTGCCCTTCACCCTGCTCTCAAGTTTTTGACCTCAGAGTGGGAGTTATGCCATCAGCTCCCCTGGTTCTCAAGCCTTTGAACTTGGGCTGAAATACACCATCGGCTTTCCTGGTTCTTCAGCATTCCGACAGTGTGCTGTGGGACTTCTCAGCCTCCATAATCATGTGAGCCAATTTCTACAGTAAGCTCCCTCTTATATATCTATATATACACAATACTGGCTCTGTTTCTCTGGAGAGCCCTAATATACCAACATACACTCAATACGACCTCACGGGATTGCCATAGACCCCAACTGGATATCAACTAAAGTGCAAGGCATCACATGGAAATGTATAGATAAATAAGACAAGGCCTGCGCTCCTGGGAAACTTACAGATGAGTAGTGAAACTGACAGGCCCAAAGTGAAATTTGCTACATAGACAAGATCAACATGGAGGGAGAAGTGAGTGTTGCTTGACGTTTGTGAACAGCTTTTGGGGGGTCAGACAGCTTGGTGACCTTAAGTGAGAAGCTCGATCTCTCTGAACCTTAAACAAATGGACTTGTTAATAATGCATAACCACAGGCCAGGCATGGTGGTTCACGTTTATAATCCCAGCACTTTGGGAGGCCAGGGTGAGAGAGAGGATTGCCTGAGCCCACAGATTTGAGACCAGCGTGGGCAACTTGGCAAGACCTCACCTCGACAATAAATCAAAAAATTAGTCGAGCATGGTGGCGCGTGCCTGTAGTTCCAGCTACTTGAAAGACTGAAGCAGAAGGATTGCCTGAGCCCAGCAGGTAGGGGCTGTGATGGCTGGGAGCATCCCACTGCCCTCCAGTCTGGGCAACAAAATGAGCCACCAAATAAAAAAAAAGTAAAATAATAATAATAATAATAACGCATAACCCCTGTGGGTCATTGAGCTGATTAGGTTACCCATTATACAAATTGATGCCAGTGCTATACTTAGTACATCACTAACCACCCTTATAAGCTCCCAATAACTGGCATTAGACATAGTTTTGGGAAAGAGGTTCTCTTTTTTTTTCCTCCCAGCAAACCTACTGTGTACGTATGAGATTGAACTATACATAAACTTGCTACTTTTGTAAGTTAAAAACATTTAAATATCAACAACTTCATATGACTTAACCTCATCAAATTATTTAAAAGTTGAGAGGAATTGATAGAAGAGTCAATAAACAAGAAGCGAAGACTCTTGAAACTCTGGAGAAGCCAAATGTCCTGATTTGCTGGGACCATTTTGTTCCGTGTCCCCTGGACTGGTCACTACCTGCCTCTGAAACCCTTCTCTCTGCTCAGTTGGCAAGTACCCAGCTGTAAAACTTCAAGAAAGGAAATACCAGTAGTTGTAGAGTGTCACAACTTGGTTTTATGCGGCAGTTACCAATCCCTAGCCTATTGTGGAGTTTGGCTGGCAGTGTACTCCACACCTTGTTAAAAAAAAAAAAAGTAAGTCATATAGAAATTTCTCTGTGAGTTCATTGTACTGTGCTTGTAACTCCTAAGGGTCACTCAGCATCAGAGCAGGGAGGTTGGACTTTTATTTTATTTATTTATTTTTCGAGTTGGAGTCTCACTCTGTTGCCCAGGCTGGAGTGCAGTGGCACACTCCCAGCCACCGCAGCCTCGACCTGCTGGGCTTCGGCTATCCTTCCGCCTCAACCTTCCAAGTAGCCAGAACTATAGGCACGTGCTACCACGCCCGGCTAATTTTTTTTTTTTTTATTGATTGTAGAGATGAGGTCTCACCAAGTTGCCCAGGCGGGTCTCGAACCCTCCCAAAGCGTGGGATTACAGGCTGAGCCACCGAGCCTGGCTAGTAATTCTTATTCATTTAGTGGTCTCTTTAAATCTTGGTGCCGATTCAGTAACTCTTGACAAATATTTATCATGCCTGAACTCATGGCCGGGTGTTCTGTTAGGTGAATGTGATATGATTTCATGTTCAGCCACTGGAACTTTCAGTGATTTTTGTGACTAAAATTTTCAAAAAGCAAAAGAAAGGACAGACCTCAATGAAAATAAGTGTGAGGGATGTCCTGACTTATTTCTGCAGCTACATCAGAAAGCTTCTGGAACGTTCTGAGCAGGGGAGAGTCTGGCAGTCCCAGCCACCTACCTGCTCTCTATGGACAGATAAGAACAACTCTCCAGGCTGGCAGAGAAACTCGTGAGTCTTAATTAGTTCATTTTTATAGACCATATTTTTAGAGGCACTTTTTTTTTGTCCCAAATGGAGTTGCCCCCCATGTGGGTGTGCAGACCCTGAGCAGTGGATGGTCATTAAGGGAAGGAGCATTGCCCAGAGCAGGCACAAAAACAGGCAGAGACACACAGGCTAATTCTCCTGCCTTGACCCCCACTTCCCACACCTGGAAAACTATAACCCAGAAACAACTGACTCTTTAGTTGGGGGGAACCACCCACAGACTGAAACAGCTTCTTACACCCAAGGCTGGCCAGACACTCCCTATCTCCCCCACACTCACCCCCATGTAGGGAAACAGCTAGCTGAATCTGAACTTTCTTTTAGCTGTCTGATTCTCAGATGCACCCTTGTGGCATTAGGAGGACTACTTCCATCACCACACAGAGATATTGACCATTGGAATGCTGCCACTTCAAGATTTTTATTTTATTTTGTTTTATTTCACAATGCATATTTTCATAGGTCTTTTTTCTTTCTTTCTTTCTAGATTGGATATTCTGATTTTCACAAAGATGGCAACAATAGCATCTCTATCTCTGATTGTTAGAGCATTACACTCATTCTCACTAATGATTATAACATGTCAGTTCTATCAATGAAATACTGTTTGGAGTCCTATGATATTAACAGCAAACATTTATTTATATTACTATGCTGGGTATTGTTCTAAGTTCTGTACACTGGGAAAAAAAGAACTTACTTAATCCATATAACAATTCTGATGTGGGTTCTTTTTTTTTTTGAGTTGGAGTCTCACTGTCGCCCAGACTGGAGTGCAGTGGCTGCTCCCGGCCACCGCAGCCTCGACCTGCTGGGCTCTGGCGATCCTTCCACCTCAGCCTTCCAAGTAGCTGGAACTACAGGCACGCACTACCACACCCGGCTAATTTTTTTGATTTATTGTAGAGATGAGGTCTCGCCAATTTGCCCAGGCGGGTCTCGAACCCGCGGGCTCAGGCAATCCACTCACCTCAGTCTCCCAAAGGCGCGGGATTACAGGCTGAGCCACCGAGCCCGGCTCTGATGTGGGTTCTTATCCCCAATTTACTGACGAGAAAACTGAGGTCAAGGTGACACATCTCATAAATGACAAAACTGAGATGTGAACTCATGGAATTTGTCTCCAGACACCAAACCCTTAACTAGGATTTAGCATATCTCTCAGATTGGGAAATTTAAACTGCTGATAATAACCAAGATTGGTGAAGACATGAGGAGACAGGCCCTCAGGAATGTGGATGAGAAGAAAAAGTGACATAAATTTTTGGAGGGCAAGTTGGTAAAATCTATAAACATTTGGCCAGGCACAGTGGTTCACATCTGTAATCCCAGAACTTTAGGAGACTGAGGTGGGGGGATTGCTTGAACCCAGGAGTTCAAGGCCAGCCTAGGCAACACAGTGAGACCTCATCTCTACAAAATGTTGAAAAATTAGCCAGGCGTGGTAGCACACCTGTAATCCCAGCTACTTGAGAGGCTGAGATGGAAGGATCTCCTGAGCCTAGGAGGTCAAAACTGCAGTGAACAGTGATGGTGTCACTGTACCCCAGCCTGGGCAACCGAGTGAGACCTCGATTCAAAAAGAATTATATATCCATTTGCTTGACTGAGCAACTTAGCATTTAACATTCAATATCTAGATCATAAGTATCATCAAAACACATACACACAAAATAATGGTCCATTGCAGCATTGTCTGTCATGGTGAATCCATAGGAAAAACTTTGAATAATTAAATTAAGGAATCTATACCATGAAAAACGGGTGACTAAATCCCGACAATCAAACATAAATCATAACAAACAATTTTGTATGTACAAATTTTTGTGAATTTTGTACTTACAAAATTAAAATTAAAGACCTGTGATAAGAGTAGATTTTAAGGTTTCTCACCACAAACAAATGACAAGTATGTAAGGTAATGCATATGTTAGTAATTAGCTTGACTGAGCCCATATCATGTAACAGTGTATACATATTTTAAAACATAATATTGTACACCATAAATAGATATAATTCTTATTTTTCAATGAATTTTTTAACAATAAGAATTAAGATTATATTTGTGTTAAAAAAATCAGCAATGTAAAATAAACAGTAGAACAGGGAAGTCAGAATGGGAGAAGGGAAAATGGAAAACAGTGAAAAATACCCACTTCCTCACTTTTCAGGGATCCAAACTGTCAAAAATTGAAATTTGTTTTCAAAATGACACCAATAATTCAAATGTTTTTAATGAGCATTAGCCACTGCAACCAGTCAGAAAAAGATGTTTTGTATATTAAATCTGCAATTTGTCTTAAGCTGGTTTCTTCCTAAGTTGAGGATAAAGATTTTTCTTTTCTCTCTCTCTCTCTCTCTCTCTCTCTCTCTCTCTTTCTCTCTCTCTCTCTTTCTCTCTCTCTCTTTTTCACTCTGTTGCTCAGGCTGGAGGGCAGTGGCATGGTCATGGTTCACGGCAGCCTCGACCTCCAGGGCTCAAGTTATCCTTCTGTCTCAGCCTCCCATATAGCTGCAACTACAGGTATGCACCACCATGCATTTTTTTTTAACACAAATATAATCATAATTCTAATTTTTTTTTACTTCTTATAATTAGAACTTCTTGAAATTAGAACTTCTTGTAATTAGAACTTCTTGAAATTAGAACTTGCTATGTTGCCCAGGCTGGCCTCAAACCCCTGGACTCAGGCAATCCTCTCTCCTCTGTCCTCCAAAGTGGGATTACAGGCATGAGCCACTGCGCCCAGCCACTGCAACTCTTAACACAGACCTGAATCTTGGATTACACTCCCAGTTGCAGACAAAAAATTCTCCGTTTGGCTTATACTACTTGGAGTTGATACCCCCTTGATTACAAATGAAAAGTCCGTACTGACATCCTGTGTCGTAGGCGGAGGAAAGTGAAGAGTATCTGTTCCAAGGTCTCTTGGCTGGTCCAGAGGTGAAACTCAGAAACACTGAGTGATACAACAGTTCCTGCGGGAGCAGTTCCTGGGGGAGCTTTGGTCACAAAGTCATCCTGACTGTCGGAACTGCTTAGAGGCTTTCAAACAAAAATGGGGCTGCAACTCCCTGATTTGAGGGCCCTATGAAAAAGAGTTTGAATTTTGTTCAAAGATTAGAGTTCAGACATAGAAATTCATGAATTTAGTGATACCCTAAAAAATCTCTTTGGTCCTCTTTGGAAGTTGATACGGCAGCAACTCATTGTAGTAGACACTGGTAAACAACAGGAAAAAAGCAATGAAACATTTATCCTGCCTTTTCCTGTCTAAACAATATTTCATGACAAATGAGCAAAGGAAGAGGAAGAGATCTTCTTTATAAAAGAAATTCATCTTATAGATGCAAAAAAATGATAGGTATAGAAAATCACCATTTTACATCTCTTAATGGAACAACAGAATCATGTAATAATCAGCAATGACTGATAAAAATGACTCTGAAAACTTGATAGTGAACTTTATCATAGATGAGCCAGACTGTTACCAAACAGATATTAAGTGTGCCTGATGTGATCAATGGGCAATGTGTAATGCCACCTATTAAGTATTCTTGTCAAAAAATAAATTAAGGCTGGGTATGGTGGCTTCTACCTATAATCCCAACATTTTGGGAGGCCGAGACGGGAGGATTGCCTGAGCCCAGAAGTTCTAGACCAGCCTGAGCAACACAGTGAAACCTCTTCTCGGCAAAAAATCAAAAAATCTAAAACACCTTTTTGTAGTTAATCTAAAACACCTAAGCATGGTGGTGTGTACCTGTAGTCCCAGCTACTTGGGAGGCTAAGGTGGAGGGATCACTTGAGCCCAGGAGGTCGAGGTCATAGTGAGCAGTGACCATGCCGCTGCACTCCAGCCTGAGTGACAGAATGAGGCCCTGACTCAAATAAATAAGTAAATATAAAACTTGAGCTTAGTCAAGTTTCACATTCAAACTTTGGATTGTGAAAAATACGGAGGACAGAGGAAAGATTATATGACACCCCAAGGATGCAATCAACCTAGTCTAGATGTGGAAAATTTAGGATGAATGACTTGGTTCCTTAACTAAGTGCATGACATGAAAAATGGAGAGAAGAAGGAAAACGATCACGGATTAAAAGTATTCCTTGGACATTAAAGGAGACTTAAAGAGACTTAATTGACTGAAAGAGACGTAATTGACATATCAACTAAATATCACAAATGGTTATTTTGTAGATTCTGACTTAACTATAAAAAGGTGTTTTCGATTTTTTAAATGAACACAATTTGGGCATTCACTGAGGACAAGATGAAATGCAACTGGAACTCTCATACATGGCCAGTGAAAATGCAAAGTGGTTTAGCCACTCTGGAAAACAGGCTGGCAGTTTCTTATAAAGCATATACCCATTCTACAAACCAGCAGTTCCAATCCTAGGTACTTATTCAAAAGAAATAAAAACAAATGTTCACTCAAAAATCTGTATATGAATGTTTATAGTGACTTTATTCATAATTGCTACTTGGACATCCCTCAATAGATAGAGAAATTGATAAGTGATCTGTATTACAGCTGTAAATCGAATACCACTCAGCAATGTAAACGAACAAACTGCTGGTAGCCTCAACAACCTGAATGAATTGTAAAAGCAGCATGCTAAGTTTTAAAAGCTACATTCACTACAGATGCAAGAAAAAAGTGTGCTTGCACTTTCTGTCTGTTTGATTGTGGCAGCCAAGATTGAAGAGAGGAATACAGGGGAGAGAGTTTTCAAAACTGTGGAATAACCTGTGGAATAACACCGGACAGACTGTTTTACTCCAGAGAATGTTTACTCCAAACCTAATGTTTGATGGACACCAGAAGGGGAGATATCCCCCGCCGCTTTCACCTGGTTGATTATACACGTGACAAAGACAGCTTAAAAATAGAAAATAAAATGAAAAACTACATTCAAAAGGCTACATGCTTTAAAAACAAAAACGTAGAACAATGGAACCCAAGCATATACAGTCAACTGATTTTCAACACAACCACTAAGAAGACATAACAGGAGGAAGGATAGTCTCTTCAATACAAGGTGGTGGGAAAACTGAATGTCCACATGAAAAAGAATAAAACTTGACCATTGTCTTATATTACATACAAAGTTCAACTTAAGATGGATTAGTGACCTAAACGTTAAGACCTGAAACCATAAAAATTCATAGAAGAAAACATAGATCAAAAACTCCCTGATAGTGACCTTGACAATGATTTCTTGTATATGACACTAAAAGCGCGGGCAACAAATAATAAACAAGTGAGACTACATCAAGCGAAAGAACTTCTCCATGGCAAAAAGAATCATCAAAATCAAGATGAAAAGGCAGCCTATGGATTGAGAGAAAACATTTGCAAAACCTATATCTGATAAGGGGCTAATATCAAAACTATATGAGTAACTCATGCAACTCAATAGGAAAAAACTCAATAGCAAAAGAAAAAAAGAAAACAATCCAAATAAATGATTTTAAACATGAGCAAATAACCTGAATTTTTCCAAAGGAGATGTAAAAATGATCAACAGATATATAAAAAGTTGGCCAACATTAGTAATCATCAAAGGAAAGTAAATCAAAACCACAATCACCTTATATCTGTTAGGATGGCTATTATAAAAAAGACAAGAAATAACAAGTCTTGACCAGGTGTAGAAAAAGAAATCCCACGTACACTGTTGTTGGAAATGTAAATTGCCATAGCCTTTATGGAAAACAGTATGAAGTTTCCTTAAAAAAAATTAAAAATAGGACTGCCACATGGCCCAGAAATCCCTCTTCTGGGTTTATATCCGAGGGAAATGAAATTGGCACCTTAAAGAGATCTCTGCACTCCCATGTTCAGTGCAGCACTAATCCCAACAGTCAAGGTATGGAAACAACCTAAATTTCCATCAGTGGATGAATGGATTAAAACATTGTGGTATGTACACATAATGTACATGTACACATCATGTACACATGATGGAATATAACTCAGCCTTGAAAAAAGGAAATCTTGCCTTTTGTGACAACATCCATGAACCTGAAGGACATTATGCTAAGTGAAACAAGTCAGAAACAGAAAGACAAGCACTACATGATCTCATTTATATGTGGAATCTTTAAAAAGAAAAAATGCCCAAATACACAGAAACGGAGAGTAGATGGTAGTTACCAGGGTCCAGGAGGGAGAAGAAATGGGGAAATGTCAGTCAAAGGGTACAAACTTGCAATTATGTAAAGTGGATAATTATGGAACTCTAATGTACACTAGGAGAACTATAGTTAATAATGTTGTAAGCTGTGTGTGGTGACGCCTGGAATCCCAACACTTTGGGAGGTGGAGGTAAGCCTGGGGGTTCTAGACTAGCCTGGCCAATTTGATGAGATCTCATCTTCACAATAAATCAAAAAATTTAGCTTGGTGTGGTGGCATGCACCTAGAGTTCCAGCTGTTGGAAAGATGGAGGTGGAAGGATCACCTGAGCCCAGCAGGTCGAAGCTGTGGTAGCTGTGAGCATGCCACTGTACTCCAGGCTGAGCGACAGAGTGAGACTCCAAATATATATGGTAATATTAAAAGTTCTCTCTCTCTCTCTCTCTCTCTCTCTGGAT